>CM030361.1:307675223-307840223 GCA_017893485.1 Hemerocallis citrina
GTTTGGAAATGACAAGCTTCCTGAGCACGAGGTCGCCCTTCTTGATATCGATCAGACGAACTTTCTTGTTGTAAAACCTTTCAGTGCGCTACTGATAGATGTTTCTTCTAATGGCAAATTTTTCACGGATGTCGTTGATTAGGTCCAAGTTGGCCATGAGGTCTCTCAAGTTTGATTCCTCGTTGAAGCTCATGATCCTAGGCAAAGGGAGCCCAATTTCTAGGAGTTGACAGTCTCTGTCCCATAAGTCAGATTGAATGGGGACTCACCTGTGGGGATCCTCTTGGCTGTTCGATACAACCAAAGGATGCTCGGCAGTTTGTTGACCCACAGACCCTTGGGAGATTTATCCAACCATTTTTTGAGACCTTCAAGAATTTGGCGGTTGATGTTTCGGCTTGGCCGTTCGACTGGGGATGTGATATTGCTGAGAACCGCTGCTGGACCCCGAGGTCATCAAAGAACAATAAAAAAAAATTCCAGCGAATTGAGTTCCATTATCGGTGATGAGCAAGCGCGGGACCCCGAACCGAATAATGATGTGCTTCAAAAAGAATTGCTGGGCTTGATGCTCAGCAATTGTGGCCAAGGGTTTAGACTCGACTCATTTAGTAAAATAGTCGATGACCGCTATGAGGAAGCTCCTTTGGCCCGCAACCTTTGAAAAGGCACTGACTAGATCCATCCCCCACATAGCAAAGGGGGTCGGACTGGCGAATGACCAGAGTTTGGCTTGTGGCATGCGCCTAATCGCAGAGAATCTCTGGTAGGGCCTGTACCTTTTCACAAGATCCTGGACATCTTGTAATATGGTCAGCCAATAGCACCCGTGGTTGAGTACTTTCCTCGCGAGCGACCTTCTGCCCATATGAAATCCACCAATTCCCTCATGCAACACCTCCAGCGCGTACTTGGCTTCATCGGGACTCAGACAGTAGAGATATGGTCTTCCATACACTTTAGTATATGCGGGCTTGAAGAGTACATCGTCAATCATGGTGAATTTCTTGGATCAGACTCTTAATCTTCCTAGATTCAGTCAGGTCTTGTGGGAGTTCCTCTTCTGTTAAGAACTTTCGGATGTGATCCATCCATGTTTCTATTTGTATGCCCGAATTGAGGTAAAAGACCTCGACCAGGACAGAGTGATCTAGCCCCTCGAAGGATGATAAGGCGAGCTTGGACAGGGAATTGGCCTAGCTGTTTTTTCTCTTGGGATACGCACGACAACGATACCCTCGAAGACATCTAAGAGGAGTCTGACATGCGCCAAGTATTGGATAATCTGAGTGTCACGGGCCTCATAATCACCAGAGATCTGGTTGACCACGAGCTGAGAATCGCTGAAGGCCCTTACTCATCTTTCCCCTACCTTGTGGGCTAGCATAAGGCTGACAATCATCACTTCGTATTCCACCTCGTTGTTGGATGTCTGAAAATTTAGATGTAGAAAATACTGAAGGACAAAGTCATCGGGTCCCCTAGGTATGATGCCAGCTACGCTTCCACCCTCGCAGGATGATCCGTCGAAATAAATCTCCCAGACTGGTTCATCCTTTCATATTTCAGATGCTTCTGGAATGGTACATTCCGTGATTAATTCTGCGAGGGTTGGCCTTTTGATGGCTGTCTGAGGTTGGTAGTTGATGTCATGTTGCCTCAGTTCGGTTGACCACTTGATCAAGCGGTCGGAATTCTCCGATTTGTTGAGGACTATCTTGAGAGGCTGATTTGTAAGGACTTGGACAGAGTGGGCTTGAAAGTATGGTCGGAGTTTTCGAGCGGCCGTCACCAATGCATATGCGACCTTTTCCATCGTGGTGTATTGAAGTTCAGCGTCGTGCACAACTTTGCTAACATAGTAGGTGGGCTTGTAGACCTCGTCTTCCTCCCTGCCTAGTACGGCACTGAGCGCATGTTCTGAAGCAGCCAGATAAAGAAAGAGGGGCTCCCTCGGCTCTGGTTTGCGAAGGAGTGGGGGGTTGACCAGGTAGGACTTCAGCTGATCGAAAGCCTACCGTTGAGGATCTTCCCACTTGAAGCTTTTTGACCCCCTTGGAGGGCTTTGAAGAATGGGAGCGACTTTTCTCCGGACTTGGAGAGGAAGCGGCCGATGGTCGCTAGTCGATCCGTGAGCCGTTGGACTTCTTTGACATTTATTGGAGGGGCCATGTCCAGTATGAACTGGATCTATTCGGGGTTCACCTCAAAGCCTCGCTGGCTAACCACGAATCCGATAAGTTTTCTCGAGGTGACGTCGAAGGTGCATTTGGAAGGGTTGAGTCTCATATTGTGGGATCGTAGGACCCCAAAAGCCTCAACTAGATCGCTAGCATGATCTTGCCCTCTCTAACTTTTAACAAGTATATCTTCGACATATACCTCCATGTTCCGTCTTATATACTCCTTAAAGACCCGATTGATGAGCCTTTGATGTGGCGTTCTTCAGCCCGCAGGGTATGACCCGGTAACAGTAGAGGCCTTGGTCTATCAAGAAGACGGTCTTGGGGATGTCTAGAGGGAACATTGTGATATGGTTGTCACATGAAAAGACATCCATGAAACTTAGCAGCTCATGACCCGAGGTAGCATCTATCAGAGCGTCGATGCTCGGGAGGGGTAACAGTTCTTTAGAACAGGTCTTGTTGAGGTTTGTGAATTCTATACAGATCCTCCACTTGCCACTCAGTTTCTTCACCATCATAACTTTTGCCAACCACTTGGGGTAATTGATTTCCTGTATGAACCGTGTCGAGAGGAGCTTGTCCACTTCTTCTTTTACCGCCAGTTTCTTATCAGAAGAGAACTTACGACGCTTCTGCTGGACCGGCTTCGAGTCCGGGTGGACGCTAAGTTTGTGCATGATGAGGTCCTCCGAAATTCTTGGCATATGCAAGTGCGTCCATGCGAAGAGGTTGGCATTCCGACAGATGCAGCCAATAATGACCAGCTTCAGGTCTGGAGCGAGAGACTGGCTCACTTGGAACCATTTAGATTTGTCTTCCCCGAAAAAAGGGACCTCCTCCAATTTGTCAACGGGCTTCGAGTCAAACTAACTCCTATCAGATGGAAGCACTACTACGTCAAGGGGGAAAACTCCATCCCCCACCGCGGCCATATAGCATGAACGGGCGGATTCCTGATTGCCTCGGACAATGCCGACCCTATGGTCGGTAGGAAATTTCATCTCCAGATGATAGGTGGAGGGAGCAGAGACCAGGGCTATCGAGGATGGCATTATAAGAGGCCTTGGCATCGACCACCATGAAGTCTATTGCTTCTGTTTGGATGGTCGGGGCCGTTCCGGTTGTTACATCAAGTGTGACGATTCCTTCAATTTGGAGAGGAACGCCTGAGAACCCGTGGAGCGTGTATTCTGCTGGCTTCAGCCTTTCGCGAGAGAGCTTGAGTTTTTCGAACGCCGCTAGGAACATGATATTGAACAAGCTTCCGTTGTCAACTAGGATGCGGCGAACCTCGTGATTGACCATACCGAGGCTGACTACCAGGGAGTCACAATGAGGTAGTCAGACGCCTTCCAGATCTTCGCTGGAGAATGAGACCGTCATTCCTTGATCCCCAGGGGTGGCTACCCCCCGCCCCCCAGTCCACCGTAGACACAGTAAAGACTGGTCGGTCCCCCGGCTTCCTCGGGCTAGGGTTCAGCCTCTGGATGCCTTTGTGGCTGTTCGAGGAGGAGGCGAAGATCTCGGGTCCCTCGGGTTAGTTCGAGTGAAATCCCTTAGGTACCTTCTTTGGATGACGGCCTCAATTTCGTCTTTGAGAGTCCGGCAATTATCAGTCCCATGTTTGTGGTTCCGATGGAATCGACAGTAGATGCTCTAATCCCTCTTCTTATTATTGCTGAATCGGGGAGGATGGCAGATGATCCTCTTATCCTCAATTTCCATAAGGATGACTGTCATGTCCCGCTTCCCAAAATACGGGAATACGAGTCCGTGACGAAGTCCCAACGAATGATTTTAATATCATCCATAAGCTGTACCAGTCGTAACTCAACAACATGAAAGGAAATAATCACAACCACGCAGAAAAACATAATCACATAAATAATTACTGAGATAAAACATGCAGTAGTCCAACATAATAACCAACAACTGGAAATAAATAACAAATATGGGTCAACAAAGCCCGGGATACAAAGTTCAACAAAAGTAACAATGTGATATGAAAAATAACATGAAAGAAATAATTTATTGCGAAGTAAGCTCCTGCTCCAATCCTAGAAGAACTGCTCACCAATGCCTTCTAGAAATTCTCCTAACGCACCTGTGGTTGGATCAACTAGAGTGGGAAAAAAAATGTCCTTAGAGCAAGTACAGACAGCAAGTAGTGAAAAACAAAGAGTAAAGGAACATGATACATCAAGGTATACGAAGCAAGATCAAAGTCCAAAAGTAATAACAATGTCAATAAATAATGGTCAAGTGTACAAGTGTCAACTTAGATTTATTAGCATTTTATTACCCTATCTAGTGCACGTACTACTGTGTCCCATACCACAGGTTCGGTGCATGCAAAACAGTATACATTTTAGACATAGTGGCGGGATCTACAAGAGTATACTCGGTGTAACAATATAACATTATAACAAGATAACATGATAACAAGTTCACAAGTATTCTCCACATTCCATGTCAATATTCCATGTAAACAAGAAGGGCCCTACCGAGTACATTTTCTGAGATTATCCACTACTAAGTCAACCCCTATTACCCCGGCTTGTTTAATATTTTATTATGTCATTCATGATCATGAAAATGTGTATAAGAGTATCAAGGCAATGATAAAGATGCAGCAAAATGATGCAATGCATGATAATGTACATGTAATTGTGAATCTGAAAAGAGCAGGCACAGCAGTACTAAAACAGCAATAACTAACAAACTATAATTCGGAATTTGATTCCGTCAAAAGAGTTGTAAACTAGACATCTGGGAATACAATTCATATTCAGCAAGTTTCAATTGATTCTAACTGTAACTAGGTCGATCACTCTAATCTTTACAGCTTAAGGGTTCTGGCAGCAGCTTATGGTCAAAATTTTATAGGTGAAAACTAGGTGTAAAATCAATATAAAAATCCACAAAAATTAGAAAATGAATCCTAAGTATGTCTACTAAGTTTCTGGAGAGTTTCATGTCATTGCACTACTCTTACTATGGTGTTTCAACTGAAATTTATGTCGATATTTCATTCAACTGCATATCTGGAAAAACAGACCAACAGTGACTAAAACTGCAATATCTAACAACTCACAGATCGGAATCTAGATCTGTAAAGTTTTCTAGAAAGTAGATTCATTAGGCTACAGTTTATTTTTATATAGTTCTGGTTGATTCTTATTGTAACAGGGTCGAAGCCTTAGTGCAAAACAAAACGGGCAGCAAGAAATAATAAAAAGTCATCATATATATTCATCAAAGTGAATTATCAACATGTTCTTGTATCATGAAATGCATTAACATTATATAAAACAAGTCAAGATGAATTTTTATTGTACATAAGGCAAAATTATCATGTCACGATTCGATTCACGATATCTCAATCAATTAACATGTAATCAAAACACCAAAAATGAACCACTCTCTGTTCTTCTTCCCAAATGCGACAGAGAGAGAGAGAGGCAGCGAGAGAGTGGGCGGCGATTGGTGACTTTAGCGGCGAGGGTGCTCGGGGGTGTGGCGAACGGCGTCTCTAGCGGTCGAGGTGCGACATAGCGACGAAGGACGGCAGGGAAAGGATCGATGTTCTGTTTTGGAGCAGAGGAGGCCAGCGACGAGGATGGGGTTCGACTGGAGGTCGAATGACAAGGTGCTCAGAGCTCGAGCGGCAATGGCGGGGCAATGCAAGGCAGGCGGTTGCTCGACGAGATGGCAGCGGAGTTTCGTGGTCACACGGCGGAGCTTCGACAGTCGATGGGTTCAATGAGAATCCAGAGGAAGAAGAAGACGGAGGCACGGAGCTGCGACGGGGCTCAGGGCAGCGATGGAGGCAGGGGTGTTGGCGCTCAGGGTTGACGAAGTCGACGACAATGGCGATGCTGCAGTCGTCGCGGTCGAGAAGTGACGGCGACAGAGTCGAGGAGTAGGGAACGAAGGCGACTGGATGGCGATGGCGACGGCTCGACTAAAGATAGAGGATGAAGATGATGGGGATGGCGACAGCTCGACTAAAGATAGAGGATGAAGATGATGGGGATGGTGGTTGTCGAGCGACTTAATGAGGAAGGCAGGGGAACTCAAGGAGGTTAAGCAATGGCGGCTGGAGTGGAGTCGACGGCGCTCGAAGGTTGTGGGAGGAGGAAGGCGAGGAGCAGTCTTCGACTGAGGGAGAGCGGGAGGCTCGACGGGGAGGTTGCGGTTGATGGGAGGGGAGAAGAGCAGAGACGAGGGGTTGGCTGTGGAGAAGATGAACAGGGAGAAGGTGAAGGCTCGGGTGCTCTCTGTTGGGTTTGGGAAACAGAGGGGAGAGAGAAAGACTGAGGGAGAGAGAGAGCGGGGGTTTTAATTAATTGGAGTTAATTAGCAACGAGGATTAATAAAGATGGTAGGGATTAGTTGAGATAGTGGGGGAGATCATGGAGTTAGTTTCAGATTATCAGGAGATAATGGGGCAGTTAGAGAATAGAAGGGGAAAGAGTTGATAACGTGAGAGAAAGTGAGCGGGTGGATTAGAAAATATGGGGGTTTGAATACAATCATATAGTATTGAGTCTATATAAATATATATGAGTAATAGGTTTGGATTTGGGCTTGGTCTATGGGCTCAAAATAATTTAATAAATTAATTATAGGATTGGGCTTATGAAAAATAATTAAACAATTGGGCCTGGGCTTCAATTTAAATAGTTTGAATAATAATATTAATATTAAACTCGGCCTAGGATTCAAGCAATAATTAAATAAAAATGATATATATAATTATAGAATGTAACAAGTAATTGAATAAATAAATTGCTTTAAATAATTAGCCAAAAATAAAAGATTCAACATTTGTGTATCATATCAAAATCATAGAATAAAATACAATTCAGGTTGAAAATCGATAATCATTTGAGAATAATTAATTACAAGATACTAAGAATTTGAAATACGAAAAAATACATGAAAAATTCGTATTAACGGGAACAGGGGTTACAATGACTGACACACTCTGAGTCTGTGGAGTGAACCTCATGAAGCGGGGGACAGGAGGTGGTCATTTTCTGACCGAATGCATCTTTCTGAACCTTCTTCGTAGGCTCGGAGTCATCGGTTTTTCTCTTCCTCTTGGCTAGGGTTTCTTTCAGGCCTTCAGGGTGCAAGGTGAAAATCAATGGGCAGCTTCTTCGCTAAGGGTGCCTTCAGCTGACCCTGTTGAACATTGTTTCGGAAGGCTGCGCACGTGATGTCAGTGTCGAAAGAAGAGACCGCCCTAGCCTCAGTGGTGAACCTCCTCATGAAGTCCTAAAGAGATTCTCATTCCTTCTGTTTTAGGTCAAGAAGGGACGCGCTCATCTTCTCGACCATGAGACTGGTCACGAAGGGAGCAAGGAAGCTCACCTCGAGCTAGTTGAATGAGAAAATCGATCTGGGGGCGAGCTTTGAGAACCATTCTTGTGCCGAGCCACGCAGAGTGGCAGGGAATGCACGACAGAGGAGATGATCCAAGGCGCTGCGAATCATCATGAGAGTTTTGATCCCTTCCATGTGATCAGCAGGATCATACTCTCCGTTATATATCTCGAACTGAGGCGATCAAAAATTTCTTAGAATCTCAGCATAGAGTATTCTAGCGGAGAATGGGGGTCGGGTAGGCTGGTACCCCCTGTTGGGTTGTAACCCGCCCTCATCGATCTGAGCGAGGAAACTCTCCATTTCTTGGAGGCGCTGAAGGATGGCATTATCCTGCCTCACTGGCTGAGTCGAGCCGTGAGACTCACTGCCCTGTGCTTCCTCCCGATGAGGGTTGTCGTTATGATGCTCGGTTCTGGGGCCACCCCGGAGTACATTGTTCGTGAAATCCCGAAACTCGGCTTGATTGTTCAGGGGTGGACGCGCTCTCGAGGAGTGGCTGCGCCTCTGCACTCGACCCTGAGATGAGTGAATGTTGTGGGTCGGAGCCTGATTAGAGGGGGGCAGCCCCGCCCCTCGAGCGACTGAGTTGGTGCCGGAGTCATCCACGAGCGGCCGATTATTGATGAAGAACCGAAGGTCGTTGGCGATGGAGTGTGAAGCACTCGGACCAGTGCGTGACGGAACCTCGGTTCACTGCCCTCGAGACCCCTGTGTGTTCACATGACTGTAAGAAGGATGAGGAGGGTCGGGATGACTTCTTGCCGTGGGCGCTCTCTTGGCTTTGGGTGCCATGGAAGGGAACGACTTCAGCGTAAGATCCAAGTCTGGAGTCGAATCAATTTATCTTTTTCCACAGATAGCGCCAATCTGATGCTGCTGATTTAGAGGTGGGAGTAACATATGTGAGTTCTTATTATTTGTAGAGGGAGAGATATATCTCAACCAGTGATCTGGATCTGAGATGAGGATTTTGTGAGAAGCAGGAGATGGGGTGCTGCTGCTAGCTGGCCGTCATGAACACCTGCAAAATGCCTAGAAACACCGGGAGGGATCCCGGCGACAGGCCCTCCTATGGTCTAGTCAGTCACTGCAAAAAGGTGAGGCTAGAGTTTCAGTGGAGAAAATGACATTATCTTCGGAAAGGAGGTGACTGCTTGGTATTTATAGGTAGAGAGAGGGGACCTAATGGGCCGGGTTAACCCTCTCTCTATGGGCCTGATCTGCAGAAGGCCCATAGGGTCTACATACGCGATTATCAAGAATTCGCGCATCCTGAAATAATTAAACAGCTCAGATTGAGGGATTGAACTTTTACCCATATCACTAATCGACCATCACCCTTACCAAGACTAATGTTTATAAACCTTAAATATTCTCAAAAGAAGAAGGCCATCATTGGGAAGAATCTATCCATTAATCATATCATCTAGGATTAAAGAAAAACAAACAAACAGAAAAAAACAACTGCATGGTTGGAATCATGATTTAAGTAGCCAAAAAACTGTAGGATAAAAAATGACAATGGGAGCTTAAAATGAGTCAAACAATCAAATAATATTGGCATATGAACAGAGAAGAAAGGAAATACATAATCATGAACTCACATTAAGAAAAAAACAAATTCACTAAGAACTGATGCAGTACAGTTACCCTAATTATAATATAAGAAGCATGCAATAGTATTTCTGATAATTTAATTTATATTATGCAAAAAAAAAGTTTTAGGTCACAATTGCTGTGACGGAACTAAGTCTTCCAGATGGATGAGTATGACGATGAAGAGATGAAGATTAGACAAACTTATGACTGTGGGGAGCGCTACTCGCTACTGTTTGGACTCCCACCCTTTAGAGTTGTGTTGGAGGGACCTCCTTTGTTTTTTTTTTTTGTACTAGATATATTATTTTTAGCTTGATAGTACCGATAGCAGTGATTTCCAAAACATGATTATCACTCATGTGTATAGATCTTCTTGAGATTGGTTCATATGTGTGGAACTACTCTTTTCGAGAAGCCATGTGCCATGTTGCTCCTGAGTTTAGTAACCAGACGTTAGAGAACTGCTTTCTGCCTCCAACCATCGTTGTTGCCTCGCTGTATAGAACTTCACCATCATACCGAGTATTCATCACATTCCCTTGAGCATTTGATGACTCAAGGTTTCCACTCTTCCTCTTATACCAACAATCATTTTTAAAGTGTAATTTTTTGTCGAAGTTGTGATACGTCTAAGTCTTCTTACTTCTTGATTTTGATCTATCATGACTGGGGTTATGTTCCTTTGATCTTCATCTTATCACCATCAAAGCTTTCACTTGCTGCAAACTTACCTGTTTTTCTTCCTTATTTTTGCGCCTAGTTTCTTCTCCCAAAATAGCAGCTACAACTTCGTCGAAGACTAGATTGTCCGTCAGGTTGATGATGAGTTGATAATACGAGTTTGGTAGACTTTGAAGTAGAAGTTTCGCATGCTTAGTTGTTTCTATTTTATAACCCATTGATGTAAGTTGCGAAAATAGAGTATTCAGGGTGTTGATGTGGTGGGTCACCGATGTTGATTTTGCAATTTGAAGAGTGTACAATCTCCTCTTTAAGAAGATCTTTTTGTAAAGTGACTTTGCCTCGTACAGTCTTGTCAGAGAATCTCAAATCTCCTTTGTCGTCTTCTTTTTCGCTACACTGAATAACACATCATATGCTAGTGCCAAGTGCAGGTCAGTAAATTGCGTTGTCGTCCATCTCGTTCCACTAGCTATCGTTTGTGATATCTGCATGCCTATCTCCAATCGAACTTTGTTGATGTCGACATTTCTGCTTCACGCCCAGCAACCAAAGTGTTGGATATATAGGTATATTCTCACTATATGAATAATATTATGTGTAATATTATTCTATGGGTAACACGTATATTACACGTACAAATTATATGGATATCAGAACGCAGATTGAGTTGGTTGAGAACCCAATACCCAAACCAGTATTTATCCTATAAATATTGACTTGTGATAGTAGTCTAGGTATTCCAATCTTGATACCTAGGGTAAATATTTCAAGCACCTTAGTCTAGGATATTAACCCTAATTTCTATTGTGATTATCTCTTATAATCTCTAACAATCTTGAGATATTTTGTCTATTTTAAATTGTGAGATTTAAAAAGAGAGAGATCAACGGATCTTGAGATCGCACCTCCCGTCGTCGATCAAGTTCAGCATCATTAGTCGCCGCTACCTATTCCTGTGCGTCGCCATCGTCGTTCGTCGTGCCGCCGTCGTCGTTCGTCGCGCCGTCGTCGTTCGCAAGTGGTGAAGGGAAAGACCCACGATTGAACCCATCGATGATCTCCTTCCTCTTGCTTTGTTGGATCTTGAGAGTTAGATCCAACCAAGTTGATCTGACCCGCAAATATTGTTGGATCACCGTACATCGGGATCCTCGCCGTTGTCGACTTTCGTCGCCATTGCCGTCGCTATCACAGGCGCCGCCGCTGGCGCTGCTGTAGGCCACCGGTCTCCGCCTACTTCTTCCCCTGTCGATTTCCTCTGAGATCGAGCACATCACAGAGGGTGGGGAAGAAAACAGATCCTCAATTTTGATGATTTTCCGATCTGTATGTTGAGTGGATCTAGTGTTGTGTGTTTGGACATGGGAACAGATATCACTGGATCAACTCAGATCCTAATTCGGGTTGCATTTTTTATTGGATCCAGTATTGAGATTGGTGTTTGGTGTTCGGCCCCAAGGACATGATCACTTGGTTGATGCTCCCATGTGCAAGTTGATTACTTGGCAGATTTTTTTGTGTGATGAGTATGGTTTTGTGGATCTGTTCCGCAACCCGACCTTTATCCAAACTTGACCCGATCCGCAACATGTGCTATGCTCCATTACCCCTTTATCTTATCAAGCGGTGAGAATGTTGTTTGGACTAGATCCAAGGATAATTGGACTGGATCAGATCTAAATTAAAGATAAGTTCTTTGCCTGCATATATATATATGTTAATTATTTTTTGTTGCTAAGTGCTAAAGCTTAAAACCGTGTTAAGCCTTGTTTAGTTAAATACAAGTTTGAATAACTGTTTTAGCTATGTGCTAAAAATCAAATATCCATTTTGATAAGTTAAATTATAGATTTTGACTATAAATTTGTATCTCCAATGTTGTGAATTAGATAGTTCTGATAATTCGTTTAATTGGCTAATCTTTAACAATTTGATGAATGTAGGAACTTCAAAGTTACTTACAGGTTGTGTGGGTTGGAAACGATAGATATGCATCACGTTTGAATAAGTATACACTACACAGGCTTCTCCATCGAATTTGGATAACAGTTCTAACTTGAAGTATTGGTATGATCTACTCTAATCTCTTGGTATTTTCATGTGATAAATATGTTAACGTTGTGTGCGTTTGATCACATGTTTGGGAGTTTTAGATCATAATTATTCTCACTTTGAAACTAGCAAGTTTTAAATTGTTTAGTGTGCCTCGTCATACTATGTGTATAGATATATTGGGTAACACATTGTTTGCAGTTTGTGTAAAATTGTATGTTTGCTTTTCTAATAAAGATTGATGTATAAGATATATAAGAAATTTCTGTAACTTAGGAGAGATCATCTCTTAATGAAGGATATGACTCCACTAGTTACATTTTGTTCTTTCTCGTTCGTTGTACTATGTGTGCAAAATTGAATTATAAATATTGGTCATTATCTCGTTTAGCGTCACAAAGATGATGAAGAACGAGTAAAAGAAAATATAGCTCAATGTGTTTGAGCAAGTGGACATTGTTAGAATCATTAAAGAAAACAAACAATTTTGTAAAATGTGGTAGAGTAATTTTGTATTAACTCTTATAATGTGCATATATTGTCCATCGCATGTATAAGTTGAGTTTAACAAATGAGACAATTGATAATAATAGTTCTAATTGTATATAGTCCTTGAACATAGCATAATTGGCTAGGATATGAGAACTATATATATTAAATTATTGGTTTTTGTTAAAACTTATAGCTCTACTAAATGACACTTCATTAAATATGAAAAATGTAAAGTTTGAATTCAGATTTGGATCATTATAAAATCATTTTGTATGGTCTCTAGGAGTTCACAACTTTTTGAATCAATACATTCTGATATTTTTGATCTCAGTAGCTTTGTGACTATGTGAGACAATTGTTGGTCAGAAGTATTTAATCGCTTTTGTAGATAATGAATATAAGTCTTTCATATATATGAAGAATGAAGCACTTGTTATTCTTAATGAATTAAAAATTATAGTTAAATGCTAAAAATCAAAGGTTCAGATATGATAGAAGTGGTGAATATGTTTTAACAATTTTAAGAGAAGTTTGCATTTGACATAATCTCTGTTGCACTCTATTTACAACAGTCAAAACGACATTAATAAAAGTTAGAATCAAACACTCAAGGAAATATTGAATTCTATATTATTGACTATTGTATGAGTTTGTGTAACTGTGGGTGATATTGTATTGTTAATCATATTTCCAATATGTTACCACACTCTAAATTATTTACACCTTGTAGACTATGGGATTGAAACACAAATAATTTTGTTAAAGAGAAAATATGTGGTGTGATACATTTGTTAGAGTACATGACCCTAGAAGGCCTAAAGTAGAACCTATAACAAATATTTGTATGTTTAGATAGTGCAAAATGTAGTTCTATGGACAGATGTTGGATCTATCTAATTTGTGTTAGATGAATTTAGAATTGCAGAGTTCTTTGAGGATGTGTTTATCAAAGATAAATGTATGAAATGATCTAGTCCTACAGACACGGTCAATGATTCACAGTTGGAATCAAGAATCAGTCATACTGACACTTAAATTAACTTGAATGACAAATGAGCTAAGAAGAGTTTTTAGTAGACAATGAGATGATTTTGTGTCATACAGTAATACTTTAATTTAGTTGATCTGCCGAAAGAGGCCAAAACTATAGTAAGTTAGTGGGATTTTGTAGAAGAAACTTAATTTTGATTGTTCAGTAGCAAATTTTAATGTATTTTAGTAGCTAATAGATTGACTGAGAAAATGGGGTAGATTTATTTGATGTCTACTCACATGTTTGTCACATTGTTATAATAAGTATTCTTCTTACTCTTACATTTATTGAAAATTTTGCTATTCATAAAGGACATTTAAACAGTTTTGCACTAAAAGTTTTGTACTTGATATTTTATACTGAATAGTTTTGTACTGGAAAGTTTTGAACTAATATGTTTAGTGAACAAGATTTACAATTTAGTAAAATCATTGTATGTTCTTAAAACATGTATAGCCGACGAATAAATAATTTGACAAATTTCTTAAAAACCTAGTATATGAATCAAGTAATTTAGATCAGTGCTTTTAACTTTATGGTATGTCAAATATAGTGGCTATTATTTACTTATTCTGTTGACATGCTTGTTCTTGGAAGTGACATCTCTATTACAAATGGAGTTAAAATTGTGTTATCCAAAGAATTCAACATGAAAAACGTAGGTATTGTGGACACCATCGATATAAGAGTGAGTTTCGTTTGGCAAGGGATAACCCTTAGTCAAACTCATCAAATCAATAATATGTTTCAAAAGTGGAGATATAGTGATTGAAAGTGTGTTTTGAAACACCTTATGATTATGATTAAAGGCTGACACCTAATGATGGTGCAACTATGAGACAGGTAGATCATTCTAAAATAATTGAAAGTCTCATGTATACAAAGATCTGCACTAGAATAGACATAGCCTTTGAGGTAGGTATGATCTGCAGATTCACTAATAATCCCATACACATTTGAGTGCCCTTAAGAGGCTAATGAGATGCCTGAGTGGTACTCAAGAGTTTGTTTTGTGCTACTCTAGTCATTCTTCGAATGAATGGCTGGTCTGATGCATTATGATGCTCAGAATTTAGTGAAAGTCGATAACTAGTGGATATGTGTTTACACTAGGAGGAACAGAAATGTTATGGAAATTTAAAGGCAAACATGCACTGTGCTATCATCCATGAAATCAGACCTCTATGTGTTATCCTCTACAGGATAAGATGCTAAGTGGATTGAAGAACTTGTTGTTAGTCATCCATTAAGAAGTTTAAGTAACTCTCTAATTCTATTATGCGACTATCAAGCTATAATCACTGTAACTCATAATCTATAATAGTAAGAGGAGTATATTAAGACTGAAGGAAGCCTAGTTGAACTTTCTCATAAATAAAGTGCAATTGCAATAAGTATGACTAATGCTTTTGCTAAGAGACTTGAAAGTGATTTAATTATCAAAACTGTGGAGGAAATGGAGTTAAAAACTATTGAGTTAAAAGTTTTAACATCCAAATTGTTTTGAAATTTAGAATCCAATTGGAGGCATAAAGAAGTTCAAACTTAAGCATCAATTTTAGGGAGTTAACATGTTTTAGATAATTTTGATGATTGCACATAAATTCCACAAATATATAATGTCATTCCAATTTTGATGGTATTATATATCTAGAGAATTTATTTAGAATAATCATATTATTCCAATATGAAACATGAAAACTTGTCGATGTGTTTCCGATGTTTAGAATGTCGTTATATCATTCTAATTTTGATGATATATCTCTTTTATGGATTCTTGGTTCATTCCAATTTTGATGATTCAGGATAACCATAATTAATTTGACTGTTCTATCATTCCAATATGAAATATTGTATAGTTCTTGTGTATAAACTATAATAATTCTTGTTCTTTATTTTGTTAAAGAAACTTGATTGTGATGCTTGCGTTATATTTTGCTAAGCTATTGTTGAATTGTACTAAGTTCTTTAGTGGAATTAGATACTTTATGGAATTCGGTAGAAATATTAGAGATGTGTCTCTTGATATTCTTATTTTTAATAAGCTAGCAAAAATGAATGAGTTGAATCTGTCAACATAGATTTCAAGATAATGATTTGCTCAAAATGGAGGAGTAAACATAAAGCAGTGTGCAAGGATAGAGTTTCACTTTATTTCTTTCGAGAATAAATTAGTCACTTGCTTGGTAAAACTTCTGTTGAGTTTAAGAGTCTTGTGTTCATTGAGCATTAAACTCTTACTTTGTTCTTGAAGTTTATTTGCTTTGTTTGATTTTGAAACTATTATTACTCTAGTTGGTTTAGTCATTGTGAGCTATTCTATTGTGATATAGTTTGGGAACTATTTAATTATTTTGGTTTAGTCTTTTTGAACTATTCGGATTTATAATTGATTTAGTCCTTATAAATTGTACATTGAATGATGCATTTCTTCTATTTAAAGACGGCTACCAGCCAGTCAGCTTCATGTTGAACTGATGAGATAATCCAGTACGTCTATATATTGATAATATAGGAGAAGATTGTTGGATATATAAGTATATTCTCACTATATGAATAATATTATGTGTAATATTATTCTATGAGTAACATGTGTGTTACACGTACTAATTGTATGGATATCGGAATGCAGGTTGAGTGGGTTGAGAACCTAGTACCCAAACTAGTATTTACCCTATAAATACCGGCTTGTGATAATGGTCTAGGTATTCCAATCTTGATACCCAGGGTAAATATTTCAAGCACCTAGTCTAGGATATTAACCCTAATTTCTATTATGATTATCTCTTATAATCTCTAACACAAAGTTCTGATACCACTGTTAGAAAAGTTATGGACAGAAGCTAGCTCACAACTTAAGTAAAATTGAGAAAGTAAAGATAAAGTGGACATATATATTTTTCGTGAAAAATCTCTAAAAGAAATGGGGTAAAAACCACAAGCAAGTGTAGTAGGATTTTTCAATTGAAAATAAGGATTAAATACATTCACTCTAAATACTTATAGTAGGAGAAACAATTTTTTCTCATAAATTTGAAGAAAATACAAAGTAATTCTATATAAATGTTCTAATTCCGTATAAATCAGAAGATTGCTCTAAGGCAATGAAGAATCATACCAAGTAGTGATGGATAACAAACTTCAAAGGTAAGGGATCTCGTTTAGCTCTTCTTCGTATTCAATGAAGACGAGTCACACCAAGAAGCTCCGGAACTTCTGATATGGTAAGAAGATGTCAATTCTTTCAAAAAGAGAAGGATACAAAAATGATATGGTTTTTCCAATTATAAGTTACTGGTAATCTGCACGTGCATTCTAATTATTAAAAAGTTTTTATATATAGTAAATAATAAGATGTATTCTGACATCGAAACTGCGACCAACCTTTACTCATCACGTACTCCTTACAATTTATTTCTAATGACAAAAACTTTTATTTTATACGAGTGACACTTTTATAAATAATTATGCCGTAAATAAATTTGAACTTTGAGAATATTATGGTAACCAACAACATTAGAGTAAATAAATGGTTAATATAACTCCCAGTTATAATTGAATGGTTGAGAAGAGATGGTTAAATGCATGTCTACAAATTACAGGTTATCTACAAATGACCATCCCAACTCTCCCATTATAATATTAGAGATTTGAGATAACCAGAAGCGTAGTAATACTACTTTTAATAATTAAGAAACTGAACTTTAGTTTACCAATTTTGGCATCAAGAAACTCACTGTTGATGATTCAGATAGGTGATTATAATTGCACTGAAATGAAAACTAAAAAATGTTGAGCAAGGATTATAAGCATCTGAAAAGGGAGCTCCAACAATGCCAAGGAGGAAGAGTGCATTCGTGCAACACAAAAGAATGCTGTAAATAATAGGAATTTTACGTTATATGTATATAACACAGGCTGGAGTTGGGACTGCAGCTTCTGTTACAATTAGGCTACAGTTAAAAACTACGGGCTATATTTAATACATTTTTACTTAAAAAATTTGTCTAAGTCTCAAAGTCTTTCTATTCTAAATATGAAATAAACTAAGGCCGTAGTTGGTCAAAAAAATACATTTTTGAAGAGCCCGCAGTTCTCAACTGCGACCTCACAATCGAGCAGGCCGCAATTCACAACTGCAAGCCTATGAGAACTGGTCTATCTTCAAAATTAGTTTCGAAAGTGGTATATTTTAAAAATTAGTTTTAAAAAGTGGCACATTTCGGGAAAAAACTCATCAACTTTTGTTAAAACTTCAGGGGGCTTTCTGAAAATCTAGTCTCAAAATTCAAACCCATACTGTTGTCCCCCCAAAAAAACATTCCCTCAAAATCCGAATCACATCAAAATTCGTGCAAAATTAGAAGAGGATGAAGAAGAGGAGGAGGAGCAGTCTTTGAAATTCGAATCATGGAGTTCGTGTAGAGTTGCAACTCGCCGAGTCTGGCAGGTTCGGCGTCCTCCTTTTCCCCGATTTCCCTTCAGAAACTGAAATATAGGGTTAGGGTTGTAATTATTGAGATTAGTTGATTCATTGTTAATCAGTTGTTGATCGATTGGGTTTGATCGCGATGGTTTGAAGATCGAGAATTTGATTGAAAAAACTGTAGCTTTATTATGAACTATGGCTATGATTAATGTAATTAGTAAATTACCTAGACATCATTTGATGGGCTGAAAAATCAGATCAGTAACAAAATATACAAGCCAATAGAGTTTCTCTCTCTAGAAAACCCTAGAGAGAGAAACTCTCAAAAACAAAAACAAAACTAACAGCTCCGACGGCATCGTCGATCGGGGAGGGGGGAGGAGTCTCTCGCCACCTCTTCCTCCTCCCCCCACCCCACCGCTGCTATCGGAGCGGAGCAGTGGTCGGCGGAGCTCCGTCTAGGGTTTTGAGAGTCCGGATCTCGTAGATCCGGAGCTCCGTCTAGGGTTTTGAGAGTCCGGATCTCGTAGATCCGGAGCTCCGTCTAGGGTTTTGAGAGTCCGGCGACGCGCCTTGGATCTCGTCGGTGGTCGCGATGCGGTTCTCTAGGATGCAGCGGACCATCAGAGAGTGGGACCCACTGTTGAAGGTGTAGAATTGGGAGGAGATGTGAGGGGTGGGATCGATGAAAGGTGGAGCCGGGTTAGGGTTAGGGTTTTGATCGGAAAAAGTCGAGTTTTTAGGGGGGTTTACAGAGGGCTTGAGCTCATCTTCGACTTCTAATTCCTCTTCCTCTTCGATTTGGGGGTCGGAGAGGGTTGGCTGGAGTGGAGGTGGGTTTGATGGCAAGGTCGAGGAGTGGAGGAGGGCAACGGAGGCTGGGGGTGGTCGGTGAGGAGGCAAGGGTTCGAGACGTTCTTGAATTCGGATCTACTAGGAGATTTGGGGAATCGGAAGGGAAAATTGATTTGATTGGGGAATTTCTACTTAGATTTCCAAATTCCTCAAGACTTTCAGGGGAAGGAGTGGTAGGAGGGTCAGTGGTGTTACTACTAGGGGCTGATATTGTCTGGATAGAACACATCGAGGCTCGTTCTAGGGTTCGTCGGAGTGGCGCAATCGCGTAGCTAACCGGAGGTTGTGTTTTAGCTTATTGAGTTCCCAAATAGAGTTGGGCTCGATAAGGTACGGAGTCCGGCCTGACTGGACATAGGGCGCAGAGAAGGTCGCTGTGTCAGGAGGCGCATTTCGGTGATGTCAAGAGTGACATCATTGGAGATACGGTGGAGCTGACGAAGGGATGCGTACGACGAGAATTCTTGGAGGAGTGGAGGTGAACACAAAATCGACGATGGTGGAAGCGGACAGACAGATTTTGAAATTCAAAATTTGAATTTCGAATTTCAAAATTTGAATTTTGAATTATGTTTGTGATGCTCAAATTTGAATTTAGAGTTAGGGTTTGAAATTCAAATTTGAATTGGAGTGGAGGAGGGGGAGATTCCTTGATTTTTAAATTTTAATATAGATTTTTGAAATTCAAATCTCAGGCAAGGAGTGTGAGGAGATTGTTCTGGGGCAATTTGAAGTTCAAACTAGTTCGGTTAAAATTCAAATTACTTTTTGTGGAGTGCTCGGCGAGTTCAAGCGGCTCAGTTTTAGTTGAGAACAACGTCTACTGTTGAGAGCTGGATTTGACGCAATCGAAAGACAGCGTCGCGGTGGGGTTGGATTGGCGGATACACGACAACAACGTCGCAGGGAGAGGAGTTAGTATGCCAGCAAGAGATGGTGGATGTGGTTATTGCCAATGTGGATGTTTGGGGGAATGTGGAGGGAGTTTCGGGGGTGGAGTGATTTCTAGGAGGTTTTTTGAATCCCACATCAGACTTGTGGGGAATCCTTATTACTATTGGAAGTGATAGGTGGGAGAACAAGGTACAGAAGTAGCGTCTGCAAGTTTAGCTAGGGAGGGACTAGTTAGGGATGCAGGCTTAGCTTTGTAATTGTTCTGCACTGTTCCGTTTAGGAACAGATAGATGTAACATTTGTGTACTACTTGCATCGTTAATTTCCTATTAATGAAGCGGTGACGAAGTCACATTTTTCTCAAAAAAAAATAGTAAATTACTAGTGTTCCCGATATGCAATTATGCACATAGGTTTTTTTTTTTTGGCCCTTATAAGTTTTTTTTTGTTTTTTTTTTTTGATAAAATATGACTAACGTCATCGCTTCATTAACGATTAATTAACAAAACATAGAAGTTCCAACTACATATTATAAAGTCCAGTACTCCAAGTCTACGGAAATGCGAAGAAAAGATCAACGACCGAAATGAACAACATAAAACTAAGATACAGATATAGTGTCTACTGCCCAACCCTGTGAAGCTGCATCAGACTACTCCTCATCGATGCGCAACCTCTTCTTTCCACTTGTCATAACATTCCAATCGTGAATAGGCCCTTATAAGTTATAAGAAAAGTTAATTTAGTTCGTGGACAGTTTAAAATTTTGTGATAAAGATGAAACATGAAAGACCGAGAATAATTTTATCTATTGCCACTCGTGTGAACAGTTTGAAATTGATAATTTAAAATTTTCAATTTTAAGTTAGGGGTATTAGTTGAGGGCATTTTAGTCTTTTAAGGAATACTCGGTTTGTGTGCACACACTAAAAGCCTATTTGCTTAGTTATATATGAGATAGTAGATTATAGGGAGTCATGTGGAATTTGTTTTGTAAATTAGGAGTAATTCGAAAAAATTCGAAATTGTCACCATGTTTTTGCATTGAAAGGTTCCGTCAGTTTTTTCATCTGACAAGGTTTCAAAAAGCACTAAAAGGAAAAAAAAGCGGTGGACCATCGTTTTTTCTTAAGCAAAAATAGCGTTAAGCTCTGTTTAATTAAGAAGAGGATTAGAGCATATGGAGTGGGTGTAGTTAAGTATCATGTTCAGGTCGGGTAGAAATGGGTAAGAAATTCACCCAGCGACGATTTTATTAAAATCCCAATAGATGACGCTAGCGACGATTTCATGAAGTTCACATTCTAGCGATTTTGTGGCGGTTTTTTGAACTGTTTTTTTTGGGGGGTGCTAAATTAGCTTCGAACGCTTTTACAACGATTTTTTTATGTAAATTGTGCGTTACCTTGCCACTTAACGCTTAAGGTGATGCTTTAGAAAATTATGCTATTTGATATGGGATAGTTGGTTGTTTGTTGATTGGTTGTATTGTACAAGCTGTGGACAATCTTGTGCGGTTGTTTCTTCTTTGTAAAATTGCTAAGGGATTGGGTTATTGGAAACAATAATTTGAATCAAATCGTGATCGGTTAAATAGAGATAGACTTTGGTCTCATTGGTAGTCTCAGGCCAGCTCATAGTTACAACATTAATTAGTGATATAAAAGATTGTGGCTCGCCTGCTCTTGGGGTACAAGTGTGAAGGTTAGTTGAAAGTAACTGGCATTTGAGGTTTTAGGCCGAGCTTTCTTTTACTACATTTTCTGTGCTAGTAATTGTGATGAGGACATCAATTCTATTTAATTTAGTATTTTATTTCAGTACCATATTTGTTTTTTTGGCAATTATAGCTATATGTAATCTTTCTTTTTTTTCATTAGAATATTTTGAGATTTGTATGAAGATTTATTTTGAGTCTATTTATAGGCCCTGAGATTAATGAGAAACATATGCCTCTTGATTAAAATTTATTGTGTTGAGTTTTGCTCTTCATCCCTCTCTTGTGTGATACAATTGAGATCAACTAATTAGGATTTGTGATAAATCCTAATCAAATTTTAGGGTTTGTGATAAACTCTAAAAATACCCCAAATCCTCAAATTAAAACAAATTCCCAAATCCAAAACCCTAATCTCTCCCACCTTCTTCATCCTTGCCGACCACCATCTGCTCACCCCCCATCCTCGTCGACGCCTACAACCATCACAGTCATCCCCTTCGCCATCGACCTCGAACCCATCCCCTCCTCCAGCCGAAACCATCTCCCCGCCCCTGTTTCAATCCCTCACCTTCTACCCGTCGTCGCCATAGCCCCACCTCGCGACCTCGACAACACCCCGAATCCACCTCCCCATCCCGTCGTCGCCCCACAGCCACCTCCACAAATCAACCCCTCTTTCCCTCACCCCGTCGTCGACCTCACTCCGAAACCCCCACCAAACTCCAACCTCCAATCCTCCCTCCTTCCTCGTCGACTTCCAGTCTTCGACCCCCCACTTCCACCTCCCGATTCCACCTCCGATCGAAACCCTAGTTGCGCCTCGCCCTACTGCACCCATTGCCCTTGTTGTTGCCTTTCCCTTGCTGATTGGATTGTCTCTCCCTTGTTGATTGCTGCCATAGTGCCATTACCCGTGGTTGTTGCTCTTGAAGTTGTTGCTGCCATTGCTGTGCTCTTCCGAGATCTACTCTGAGTTCTTCGAACCCTCGGTATACTCTTTCCAACTTTAAATATTTGTGTTATACTGCTTTATCAATTATCATCTCTATTATATTATCAGATTTAATTGTCGACCACAAATATTGACAGTGAGCGTTCCACTTGCCTAATTAGAGTACCAATCAGTATTGAATCTTTTACTTGCTATGAACGCTTAGAAATTTAATTATTGATTGTTAGAATTGAATTATTAATTGGGATTGTTAAACGTGATTCAGTTCTTGAAAATCCATCAAACCGGTTAACTATTTAAAATTTTAACTTTGATCCGCATTACATGTTGGTAAAATTAATCCTTTAAGATTCTTGGAAATTCTCTATCTAGGATTAGTTTTATATTATTTTGGTATCAGAGCGAAGGTTCTTAAAACCTAGTTCTTGCATCATTTAGGCATTATTTTTGCATTCATTTAGAGTATTTTATTTTATTTTATTTCGTTTTTTTATCACTTCAGATTTATTTATAAAAAAAAACCTTAATTGCACTGAGGATACACACGACCCCTACTTTCCACTTTTGGTGAATGCGCCTTTGCAGCACCATTACAGATCCTGAAGAGCCTTTCTTATCCATTCCAAATCACCTAATTAGAAACCCTAGACCTTCCCGACCTGAAATGGACAACTCTAATATTTCCGCTACTCTAGCTGTCATTCAAGCAATTGTTGCCAATATCAATCAGAGACTTGAGAAAGTGGAATTAAATCAAACTGTTGCCCCTGAGCTTCATGCTAATCGTCAGATCCCTCAAAGGAACGTGACGATCGACGTCAGAACGTGATCTTGACGAACAATATAAGAAGAACGTTAAGGCTGACGTTCCCCATTTTGAAGGCCACATGGTACCCCAAACTTATCTTGATTGGATCCGTGCGATGGACCACTACTTTGTGTGGTTTGACATGAGCGAAGCCCTGAAAGTTAAATTTGCCACAATGAAATTGACTGGGAAAGCTTAACAACACTGGACCAATCTTGAACACGCCCGTAGAGGCCGAGGCCTGGCACCCATAGCCACTTGGAAAGCCACGAAAGAGAAGCTCACTGAGAGATATGTACCATTATCGTTCCACACCCGATTGCTAGATTCGTGAAACCAACTTTATCAAGGAAGTAAATCCACACAAGAATATGTTGATAAATTTGATGACTTCCTTATTCGGTGCAATGCTTTAGGTAAAGAGAGTGAAGAACAAACTCTCTCTAGGTTCAGGGCTGGATTACGAGCCGATCTGAGGAACGAGCTAATTCATAGAAATGTGCACTCATTAGTGGCAGCTTATGCTATTGTCTTCGGTATGGATTTCCTTAAAGCAAGTTCCCATTACAAGTCCAGCGATTCGATGGATCATTCCTCCAGAATAAATCCTCATGAGCACTCCTCTCCTCAGTACCCTAATAAGTTTTACCCAAACAAACACACTCCAAATTCCTATCCACTTAGAAATGGCAATACGGGTAAGAATACTGAAAGAAACTATTCTAAGATTGATCCTCTCACTAAGTGCTATACATGTAAAAGATACGGCCATGTTGCTGGTAACTGTTCCAGCCCAAATAGGATCAATATAGTAGAGGGTATCGCAGTCATCGCTGATGAGCCCGACAATGAGTTACTTATGAACCTAATGTAAGTGATGACTTTGATGAAAAAGAGGATGACCAGTCTCTCAATTGTATTCAGTCTGTCCAGTCACCTCCATTGAGTGTATCTGAGTCACCCATCCTTTTCCAAGCCACTTGGCAACCCATAGATTTTATCCCTGTGTTAGAACATCACAGAGTCACAGAGTCTGCATCTACATTTTCATTCTGCATTCATGATTTGCATAGAGAAATTTCCGAGGAAATTAATGAGAATAATTTTAACTACACGTTAATAACAGATACAAGAAGAAAATTTGAAACTCTTGATGTTGGTGACGAAGTGATGGTTCGGATTCATCCGGAACGGTTTCCATCTGGATCTGTTAAGAATTTGAACATACGTGCTGCAGGCCCATTTAAGATTCTTCATACAATCAATGATAAAATCTATGTCGTTGACCTTCCTGAAGGCCTTGGCATAAATAAGACTTTCAATATTGAGGATCTAGTACTTTATGAAGGCTCAAAATCCAACCATAGAAATTTTCTTATAGATGAGCCTACCTTGCAGCCTAATGGTGAGATTCCCATATTTACCCCTCTACCTGATACTATTCACCCATCGACAGAAGAATTGAATAATATTTTAGATGATCAGATAATCTCTACAAGAGATGGTATGCACAAGTATTTGGTGAGGTGGAAGAATAAGCCGAAGTCTGATGATACTTGCAGTGATCACAAGGGGCTCTCGCAACTGGATCCAGATTTTTTGGAGCACAGGATCACTTGTTTTGATTCGACTGGGTCGAGCTCTCTCCCACCCGAAGAGAATGATGAGGACATCAATTCTATTTAAGTTAGTATTTTATTTCAGTACCATATTTGTTTTTTTGACAATTTTAGTCATATGTAATCTTTCTTTTTTTGCATTAGAATATTTTTGAGATTTTTAGAATCTTTTGAGATTTGTATCAAGATTTGTTTTGAGCCTATTTATAGGTCCTGGGATTAATGAGAAAGATATGCCACTCTTGATTAAAATTTATTGTGTTGAGTTCTCTTTTCATCCCTCTCTTGTGTGATACAATTGAGATTAACTAATTAGGGTTTGTTATAAATCCTAATCAAATTTTAGGATTTGTGATAAACTCTAAAAATACTCAAAATTCCGAAATTAAAACAAATCCCCAAATCCAAAATCCTAATCTCTCCCACCTTCTTCATCCTTGTCGACCACCATCTGCTCACCCCCCATCTTCGTCGACGCCTACAACCATCACAGTCATCCCCTTCGCCATCGACCCCATCCACGAACCCATCCCCTCCTCCAGCCGAAACCATCTCCCCGTCCCTGTCTCAATCCTTCACCTTCTACCCGTCGCCGCCATAGCCCCACCTCGCGACCTCGACAACACCCCGAATCCACCTCCCCATCCCGTCGTCGCCCCACAGCCACCTCCACAAATCAACCCCTCCTTCCCTCACCCCGCCGTCGACCTCACTCCGAAATCCCCACCAAACTCCAACCTCCAATCCTCCCTCCTTCCTCGTCGACTTCCAGTCTTCGACCCCCCACTTCCACCTCCCGATTCCACCTCCGATCGAAACCCTAGTTGCGCCTCGCCCTACTGCACCCATCGCCCTTGCTGTTGCCATTGCTGTCTGGATTGCTGCTGTCTCTCTCTTGCTGATTGCTGCCATTGCCCGTGGCTGTTGCTCTTGAAGTTGTTGCTGCCATTGATGTGCTCTTCCGAGATCTACTATGAGTTCTTCGACCCTCGGTATACTCTTTCCAACTTCAAATGTTTGTGTTATACTGTTTTATCAATTATCATCTCTATTATATTATCTGATTTAACTGTCAACCACAAATATTGAGAGTGAGCGTTCCACTTGCTTAATTAGAGTACCAATCAGTATTGATTCTTTTACTTGCTAAGAACACTTAGGAATTTAATTATTGATTGTTAGAATTGAATTATTAATTGAAATTGTTAAACGTGATTCAGTTCTTGAAAATCCATCAAACCGATTAACTGTTTAAAATTCTAACTTTGATCCGCATTATATGTTGGTAAAATTAATCGTTTAAGATTCTTGGAAATTCTTTATCTAGGGTTAGTTTTACATCAAATTGGTTCCGAAGTCTTAGGTCTTGCTCCATAGATGGTAAACTGAGAAGCACGGACACAACCACAATGCTGAGTAAAAATTGCAAACACGGCATCGGCATGTGAAAATTTTGAAAAACTACACTACGATAGCAAGTAGGAATGTGTCGGATTTGGTGTTCTTGTATTTTTTTATTGGATTCAACAATGAAAATTGAGCAGCATTCTCGTTCATTTTTTTGCGTGCATGCTGATCTCTTTTCTTCCAAAGTAGCCTACTCTGCCCTATCAACTGAGTGTTAATTTATACCTATACATCATTTATTCTCAGCTTATGCAAGTTCAATTGTCATTGTTATTTTCTGAAAGAGCATTTGTAAATGACTGCCACTACCAGATACCTTAGCTAGGTCTCTATTCATCTTCTCGTTTGAATCCTCTTTGTTGCTTACTGGAACGTAAACCTTGGTTTTTCCGTATATCATGGAATTTCCACTAAACCCAGAAGGCCAGCTGAATAGCTGATGAGTAGGAATCTTGCCGTTTTAGTGTGCAATTAAAGCATAGGCAACCAAGGAGTAGTCCTCCGATTTTACCCTTGATGAGAAGATTACAGAACATGGAGGAGGGATCTTTTCTGATACCTGCCACTGCCTGCTGGGTATGAATCTGCTAGGAACATGGATTAATTTGGTGTGAGAAAAGAAGATAGCCAGAAGGTTAGGATTTCCTACAATGTGTTATCGTAGGGGTTGTCTTCTTCGAAATATGAAACATTTTCTTTTGAACATTAATAATTAGAAAAAATTGATTATGTGTCCTGTATTTGACCTCAATAATTTTTCTATTGGTGTCAATTAAAAATTTCATTGTTCAATTGCAAATGTAGTGTCTTTACTATTATAACTAAAGATGGCTATGTGGAGCCAACCTTTGTTGATGTGTGAAGCACAACTCTAATTCCCTTTAGAATAAAAGTTTTCATATATAATAAATACACATCCTAATTTAAAGTAATCTTTCTATTTACCATTCAAAAATATATTGTGTTGTAGTTCATAATTCGATGCAACTTATTAATCAATTGCATGTGCATTGTATTTGATAAATAATCTAGTTATTTAACTACAAAGCTATTAACACATGAAATGCACATGCTCTTCTTCATAATTGTACTGCGGTAGATATTGAGAAGCACATTTTCTCTTAATTGTATGATAATTATTCATAATTTTTAAGAACTCAAATTACTATGCCAATTAGTGATTTTAAAAAACAATACATGTTTGCGGCACATATCCATATGATCTTAGTGCCACATCTTACATGCCTATTATATAGATTATGGAATGTTGGTCCCAAATCATGGATTGCAGGAGGTTTGTCGATTCTACTAATGTATAATTAAGTGAGATCCATCTGATATTGGTGTTAATTTTACATTTGAGGAAAGTTTTTAGTTTCAAAACGAAAGAATACGTGGGTAGAAACTAAAAGCTCCAAATCATGGGATGAAGTTTCTAGGATGGCGTTAATCTTCTGCAAACCATTCCTGTTGAGTTACAATTGTCTAGTTGAATCTTTTCTTTTCTTTTCAATGATTAGAACACCTTCATAACTTGATAGGCATATCAGAACACCCCAAACTTGCAGGGGTGTCATGACTGGAAGGGAGGCATTGGCCTTCCACCATCACATGATCAATTTATTTGCATGCCTAGTTTTGCACGAAGCTAGTTTCCTAGTTTGGCATTTATTGATGTGAGGGTTAATGATTGGGCTTTGTCTGCTTTGGTTATCGCGTGTTTATGTCAACAATGTAACATCTCAAATTACAGAGTAGAAATATGAATATCTTTGTTACTTTGATGTTCGTATTCCCACCCCCCACCCACCACGAACACATGCAAAAATGTGATCTATGAAACGTTTGTTGGTGTTACTTTGCAAATGTTCATGATATATTACCAGTACTCTTGCTTTTTTGTGCTAAACAATAGCTCATAAATATATATAGTGCCAATGGAAAATATTACTCAAGTACTATTTGAGTCATATATATCCAACGTTTGAAGTAAAGGTTGTGGAAGACTTATCCATATACTTCTAATTTCTAATATGTTTCCTTATTGTTTGTTTAGGCATTCTAAGACGTCTATTTATCCTTGGAACTTAATTTTGCCAAAACTTTGATCTACATGTTCGAATTTTCCAAATGATTTGAGTTTGTATGGAAATAACCCATCTGATCCTATAGTTTAGGACTCAAGAGAGGAGGCTTTACTCAAGATGCATGGATATGCAAACAAGTGCCTTAATTTGCTAAAATGCACTAGTTTGGTTTAACTGCATGAATCTGTAAACATATCCACGAATCTCCAGTTAGGTTGGTATTGGTTCGAACCAAATGCATGGAGTTGTGAATAGATGCACCAGTGTGCATGAATCTATGAATGGGTGGATGAAGTAAACAGAATGACAAAAATAGTTCTTTCCAATATGAGGTACAAATATTGTTTTATCTTCTCACTTGAATGAGTTGAATCTGCTCAGGGTGAACAAAATATTAAGGAAAGAGGAAAATTAAGTTCCTTGATTCAGGTAGTCAAAACCCTATGTTTTCATTGTCTCCGACATTTTAATCCACCAAAATTTTGAATACTACGCATAACTTAATCGTGTCATGCATGCTTTGTCCATGCACTAGCAGTAGCTCATGCTGTATATATACACTAAGGTAGTGGTGTGATTAGCTCAAGCCTTATATATATAAGATCCATCTCTTAAAGATCAAATGAATAAATTTCTGAATCCTTTTCTGTATCATAGGTTATTATGACCACGGTTCTGAATAATCATTTCGTTGCAGAATGAGGCCGTTTTGAGGGCCAGTGCCTAAGCTTCTGGAGTTGAAGGAGTGGGAATGCCAAGCATGCTTACTCAGAGGTATCTATGTACCTATCTCCCTGTCTTTAACCAAGATAAAGCCGATATGGTAGCATTAGTTATCAATACTATGATGAATTGGCATTCTCTATCTCATTTGTTCATTATTGTGCTTATGTTTTTTATGTGTGGCCCATTGCTATACGCTAGTTGTGTTACTTATTCTTCCTTATATGACTTGCATAGCAATTGAGCAGCTTTTGCAATTGTTTTATGACTACTCTCCATTTTGAAAATTTTGATGACATTTTCAATTAAATGGTCGCCATGGTAATGAAAAGCTTCAATAATTCTTTCTTCGACTTGTTTTCTTTGACATGGTTTGAAGTGCCCATGATGATTGCTAATTTGCTAGCTAGTGTTCCTAAAGTTTGCATTGCACAATCTTCCCTGTGAATGTCATGTCCGAATGCACCGTTATATTATCTTCGTATGCACCGTTATATTCTCTTCGTAGTAAATTATTGACCCGAATACTTTGTTATGTTATTTGAGCTAAAGGTTTCTGAAGTTATTCCAAATTTAGATGGAAAACATAGTACATTTGCGAGGCCACAGAGCAGTCCATCAAATTAGATCATTTCATTTTCTTTATCTGAAACATCAAATGATCAATTATATTGTGTTTGATAACAAAATTTGAACTACACCTTTGAAGTATGGAGGGTTGTATTGAGCTGTCCTTAAGTAGCTATTACATAATCGACCCTTGTATGGCAACTAACTATTTGTAAGGAAAATTCTAACTCACAAGACATCATTGTCCTTTCTTCTGCCCGTACATACATCCTTTTCTTATCTTTTTCCTCCCTTTTTTTATTGTTTTTCTTTGTACGCATTGCTTGAACATTGACACAATTGCAATTCATTTTTCTCTATAGGAGTACTTAGAGCATCTGTAGTCGTTGGAAAAAGATGCTGCAGTCGTAGGCTAAATACCAAAAAATTGGGTTTCGTCGCTATAGTTGTCGGCCAAATTTGACCGACGAATTGGCAATCGCCAAAATATAGCTAACGAAAGATGATTTTTCGTTCGTTTGATCGGACAAAATATTATCTTTCGTTAGAGAGATTTTTTTTTCTTTCAAACGTATCGGACGAGGGATTATTTCCTGTCCTTTGATTTTTTTTTATTTTAAAATGGTCGGACCGGAGAAGATATCCCGTCACGTCCATTTTTCAGAAAATGCCAAATACCCCTTTCGTCGGACGGAAGATTATTTCCCGTCTGCCCATTAACTTAAAAAAATAAAATAAAAATTTGGCAGCCGATAATTACAGCGTAAAACTCTATTTCTCATTTTTATTTGCCAAATACCCAAAAAGTGGGTCTCAACGACTAGAGATGCTCTTACCCCATATATATCTCATGCTGGGTAACAGGGCATTCAGCTGGCAGTAACTTTGGACTGGACGTATGACCTCACCCTCTTTATACATTTAGATTCCACTAATTAAACTACTTGTATTGACCATTTGTATTTTGCAATTATTTTGAAGTAATTCTCCTAAAAAAAAGTCTCCTAAAAAAGAGAGATAATAAATAAAAGTTGAAGTGATTCGGTACACAACAACCATAGAATTATTTTGTACAAGATCCCCCCCAGCCGTTGGATTGTTAGGAACCGATTCCTTTAGTCTCCGATCATTGGATGTTGTTCACTTCGATCGTTGACTACCGTCTTCTGCCTGCCGGTGATTTGCCTGCTAAATGGGAATCATCCATGAGACAACTATATATTTTTAAATCTTTTGACATATTTTTTAATTATTCTTATTTAAGAGTGGAAAATCTTGCTATTTGCACTCTTGTTGCTTAACTATTTTTTTGATATTGGTATGCAATTATAAATGTGAGTTTGCATTGAATGATCACTTTGGTAGAAGTTGATAAATGATGTTTGATCTGTTAGAAAATGGGTATTTTATACATCATTTACGAACTAGTTTTTGTACAGTTTTTTGAGTAAGATCCTCAGTGGATTATTGTAGAACCTCCTATTTTTAAATATTATTTTAATTATTTGAAAATGAATTTAAATGATTTTTGGAGATTTAATTAATATTTTGTAAGAAATTTATCTTTTGTACACGTGCAAAACACGTGCAAACGACTTTTTAGAAATTTGAAAAATTAAGATTTCTTTATGAAAAATCATTATTTATTATTTGGGAATTATGTAGTATTTTTCCAGATTTTTCTGAAATTAATTGATACTATTTGCAATTTTTGAGAAAAGAAGGACTTATTTGCAAAATTGACATTTTCAAGGGCTGAAATGCAAAATTGGCATTCTGAACGTTTTGAGCAGTATTGGCTGAGGTTAAGAAGTATATTTTCTATTAGATCCTAATTTAAAGGAGTTTTATTGAATTTACAAGACTAATGTATATATATGTAAGTTGTATTTTGGGAAGGATTGTTTTGCAAAATGTGAGTAAAACCCTAATAATAATCCGGCATATATAAGGGATTTCTTTCCCAGCCGTCATTTACAAAATATTCAGATTTTTGAGAATTGTTTGAGGAGCAAGAAGAGGCTTTTTGGATCTAGCAAGGAGAAGAGCTTTTTCGTGGATTTTCTTCAAACAAGGTGAGTGGTTTGTTTTGTTTTGCTTGATTTGTTTCGTTTGTTTTGATTGATGAATGACGTAAAGTCTTTTGTTACAATTGTTTGGATCGGTATGATATTGTTTGTTTGTCTCATTGTATGCATGATATGGATCTTTTATTTGATATGGATGATGAGAACACTTGTTAATATTTGGACCATGTATGAGAAATTATCAAGATTTATTGAGGAAATATTGATCTATGGAATCGTATTGTTGGAAAGCATGTTAAGAATTGATTATATTGTGATCGGATGATAGACATCTAGATCTTATAATTTTATATCAGGATTTGTTTATGAGTAGAGGAAGAAATTTGGTTGAGAAACCCTAATGGAAGATTAGTGATTTAGATCTTGAGAAGTTGAGATTGAGGAATTGATTGATGAGTAATGTATCAGTATTGGAGATTATTTGAGAGTTATCATTGGCTTGTGTACGAACTATTGTTTGATAAACAGTGAACCATGATTCTTTAGAAATCCTCAGTTTGATTTTCGTATCCAGATCTATTTTGTGAACTGTAGGCCGACAGTCGACTGGCCTACTGTTCAGTCGACTGGTTCGACGCTACTGATTGTCTTCAGTCTTTTGAGAATTGTTCGGGACAGTCGACCTAGGCTATTGTCAGTCGACTGGTCTGCTGATTGTAAAATTAGTTCAGTCCTTTCGGGACAGTCGACCTATGAACCTTTCAGTCGACTTAAATACTTAGAATATTTTCTTGAGAATTATTGAAATTTGTCTCGGGGCAGTCGACTGATGACTTCCCAAGTCGACTGATATGCCTTAGATTATTTTTGTGAAATTCTGGAAAATTGTCCTCTGGACAGTCGACTTACCTCAGCATAAGTCGACTGGCACTGAGGGATCTGTGTGTTTGATTTGAGATATTTTGTTCAGTAATTGATTTTGAGATATTTGTTCAGTATTTGATTTTGAGATATTTGTTCAGTATTTGATTTTGAGATGTTCAGTTAAGAACATGATTTTGAGATATTCAGTTGAGTCACTTGTTTAGTGGGAATTTGTTTAGATATTTGATTTTGAGTCTCTAGAGATACGTGACCCTAGTATACCGGTGTTGAGTTATTTGTTGAGGCCCATTGAGGCGAATTTTCAGTTATTCATATTTTTAGTCCGGTGGGGTACACTACTCTAGGAGATTTGTTCAGTAACCAAAAAAATAATAAGGACTTGCACTAGTAGTGTCATGACGAAGGGGACATGAGTTATGCACCTCAGTAAGGCTTTAGATGTGGGATTTAATCTCCTGAATTATCCAAGTGGTTAACTTGAGATGTGGGATTTATCTCCTGAATTATCCAGGTAGACAACCTGAGATGTGAGATATATCTCCTGAATTATCCAAGTAATTATCTTGAGATGCGGGGTTGACCTACGGAATGATCAGAGTCGAGGCGACGCTCTTGGAATATTATTGTGATGATGAGTCTATGTTTAGATGTGGGTTGATCTCCTGAATTATCCAGGGAAAACACCTGAGATGTGGGATCCATTCCCGGAATTATCAAGCATGGGCAAATTCTCATAGTTTATCTTCATCTCTTAGTAGTCATCGTTGTCAGCATATAGCATTTGTGTTTTATTGACTCATCTTTATGCATTCGGATTTCCTGTTTCCACATTTGACACTTAGTTTTGGTATCTCCTGTTGTTCTATTTGGTATTTTGGATATTACTTGTTGGACATTACGATTTAAGTTCATTTATGTTGTTGTTTGATTTTTATACCACTCACACCATTTATGGCTGACCCCTTTAGTTTGGGGGTTAGGGTTCAACTCTAGCCTCACATGTTGCAGGTTATTGCCTAGAGTTGGAGATTGGATGCTTGAGTTAGCTTTGGGATAAATGGACTATTAAGTGTTTAGTGTTAAATTGTAAAGACCTGTTGAGTTAATTTTGAGTTGTTTAGTCTTCCGCTGTGATATGTAAAAGTTTTGTTGTAATAAATATTGAAAATTTTAGTGGTATTTGGTTGTGTTTATTGTTATATTGAAGTGGATCACTGGGAATGTGCCACGTATTTTCTAAGCTCTCATATTAGAAATTCGGGGCGCTACAATTATTGAGATATCTTGATTGATTTGTGTTCTCCTTTTTTAGTAGATCAAAATCATATATTTATTTGCTAAAAACGGTTAAGAGGTGAAGGTGAAAATGGGTTGAGGGAATATAGTCCCACATCGGAAATATCAAAGGAATTTGAAGATGATATATAATAACATCTTTCTAAGCATTGTAAGATAGCTAGACAAGAGGCTATCTCTCTCGCGCGCAGGTGGGGGTCACAGATCTCGGACCGGATTACATGCAGCTTGTCTGCACCGACACGTTCTGCGGACACGAATGCCGGACTGACATAAACCCACCCCGTGCAGAGTCAATTTTTGTTGCAGTTTTAATTTTTTTCCTTTGTAAACGGCTGTTATAAATGCAGAAACGATTTTGTCTTCTGTTCAGTGCAGTATTAAACATTTTGTCTGCCATTACAGTGTACGCATTCAATTAATTGGCTACAGTTACACTGAAGGCATTCAAAGACATTGATTGCTCTCTGCCATTACAGTGTACGCATTCAATAGCTTGTCTGCCGTTACATTGAAGGCATTCATAGCATTGTCTGCCGTTACAAGCCTCTAACCCTGACTTTATAAATAGAGCCCCCCCCTCACTTTCTTCTCGGCATAGAATCTCTTCTGTTCCTTTCTGTTCTGTTCCATTGTATAAGGCCATTCGGTAAAGGTGATAGAGTTCTGATGCTATTAGTTCGAGAGCGTTACGTGGTGTCTACGTGAACCCTCTTCGTCGTTGCATCCTGGAAAATATGCGCCTCAACTAACTCCAACACCCGGAAGAGGCGAAAACTGTTTTAAGGAGATTGTGTGCCACACAAACCTCAACATCAAATCGGTTTGATTTTATTATTTTCTTTTTCATTTCATTTTATTGGTTTTATTTCTCTCCTCTAGTTTTTGTGCCTCTCAATTATTTGAATTTATGCCAAATTTTTTGTAACCAAATTGTAACAAAAAGAATAAATATTGAAAAAGTTGGTTTTATCATAAACAAAATTTGTAACAATTAGGTTCCCTGTTGTATAAGTAGAGAGCATAGGGTGGTAATGAAGTAGTAGTAAAGTTCATTACTCTTCTCTGTCCTTTTTTTAAATTTGTAACAATTAGGTTCCCTGTTGTATAAGTAGAGAGCATAGGGTGGTAATGAAGTAGTAGTAAAGTTCATTACTCTTCTCTGTCCTTTTTTGGTTTGTTTGATTGTGGATTGCTTGGAAAGGCATCTCCCATGTGCTGTCCACATGCATAGGTGACCACACAACCCACCCAAAAAAAAAAAAAAAAAAAAAAATGGAAAACACCCACTAGCTAGTAGCTACCAGTTCTTCCAGTTCTTCTCTTCAACTGATCAAACTCCTTCCTTCCATTCAATTCCAGTTCAATTCAAATTCAACTGCCCCTTCAGTTCAGTTGATGCAGCCATGTTTTTCTTTCTTTCTTCTTCTTCTTCTGCGTCTCAAACTTCTTCAATGATATGGATTCCTGATTTAGCTCCACTAATGTCCTAATGAACCTAATCATCTGATACCTGCAATGCACACAAAACAAAAACATGGGGTTGTGAAATTTCAATGCAGTTTTGCATCTTGAAGAATATGTGAAGAAGTGAGTTCATTGGGACCTGTTTGGATACAAAGCTGTAATACATGTAGGTAATTTTTAAGACGAGGTAGAGAAATGCAATCTATAAATTGCATTTGAGTACCAGTTTCTATTTTCTACTTAAAAGATAAATTTAGTTGAACTGGAGTTTAGATCCCTATGATTATCTTAATTTTAGGTTAAAAATATGGAGGTAATGAAAGTCAAAGTTTAGATAACTGCAGGTATGCAAGTCATCTCCATAAAGCTTCACTTCTTTTACTAACCTTTTTACTAACCTTAAAGTAAAAGAAAAATATTAATTTGTACAGATCCACTGTTAGGAAACTTAGGGTTAGGGCTTTATAATTAAGAGCATCCACAATGGTGTTTCTCATTTATTAAAAAATGTCGGCTACAGTAAAAGAAAATAAGAAAATTGTCTGCAGTAGTTGTTTGCTAAAATTTTGCTAAAATTTTAAAAAGACGAGAGATGTTGTTTCGTCTGGTTGGTTTTTTTTATTTTTAGAATTAATTAATTAGTGATTAGATATTAAAATAGGTTAATTAAATAAATTAAATAATATAATATAACCTAAAACCTAAATTAATACCCAATTAAATCTACCTAATTAACCCCCCCCCCCCCCCCCCCCCTCCCCCCCCCTCTGCTGGACGGGACATGTTGTCCCATCCAAGCAAAGATTGCTTGAAACGGGACAACATGTCTCGTTTTAGCATTTTTTTGTTTTTTTGTTTTTTTTTCGTGCCAGCACATGTTGTACCGTCCGATCAATTAAAAAAAAATATATCAGACGAAACAACATGTCTCGTCTGATCTTATTAAAAATTGAAAAAAAAATTGGGACGAAACATGTTGTCTCGTTTCTTATCATTTGAGAATCGCAATTTGGTTTCTCATAAATGAGAAACGGCTGTAGCTATTTTGCCATTTTATGACAAAATAGCAAACGACTGCAGCACCAACTTTTTCAAAAAAGTGAGAAATTGGCAAATATAGCAAACAATTGTGGATGCTCTAAGAGAGAAGAAAAATAATCTAGAAGATATAATAGGAGGTGTGAGGGATTGACACTCTTTTTCAGTTATAAATACTTGAGATATGGATGCATTGTTTGAGTAGATACAAATGTTGAATGTTAGGTTCGATTGAATGGTTGATTTCATCATATTATATTATTGGAGCCATGATGCTAATGTCAATGTCTACAGGCATGACTACTTATGCTTAGCAATCTACTTAACTTATAAGCATATAATACTCACGACAAGATTGTGTTCCATTAGGGTTTTCATTGGTCAGACAATTAAAAGATTGGCTTTATTAGTGAGGGGGCCAAATCAAACCTTATTAATCAACCCTGTCAACTGCTAATCTAGTCATTTTCGACAATTATAATAAACAAGGACGATTGGTAGTGTCGTGAAAGAACAAACCCAAGGTGAGATCCAAAACCCATACCTGCAAGAAAACTTTGGTCGGTAGTTCTTTTGGGTGGGCACTATGTAATGGCTGGCACGTAACACACATCTAACTGCTCGCTAGTAGGCACCACATCGTTAACCTATCTTCTCGATTTTAGCATATTGTTAGAATATGAATACTAAACCCTCAACTCTTACCACAACTTTAAAGTTTTGATCTACTGGGGTGGTAGGGTTTTAGTATTTATATTCGAAGTATTTGGTCTGTCTCTCGTGACGAGGGCCACACTTGTCAGTCTCTTCGGTGAGGGTTGGAATGTGAAGTATGATCGAGTTAATTACTTTTTGAGACCTTTTGAATAATAATGCAGTAATATTGCTATCTTTTAGTACGTACGTAGTTATGTGATGTTTGCATGATTCACTAAGCTTGCATGTATATATAATCTATGTTATCTTTTGCTTTCTAAGCTTGCATGTATATATAATCTATGTTATCTTTTGCTTTCTGCTCTTTGTTCTCATCTAACCTATGCTTTCGAACTGATAATAACATCATGCTAATATAAAAAAACCTACACTCAATTCATCATCTCAGCCCAATAGTTGCTTCTATTTTAAATATAAGAAAAGTTGAAATACGTCGCTGTTATTGTGTGTTAATTTATACACATATACTAAGTCTGTTTGATTAATTATGTGTGTTAATTTATACACATATACTAAGTCTGTTATTGTATGTTAATTTATACACATATACTAAGTCTGTTTGATTAATTATATATGCGGCAGATCAAGGGAAGAAAAACATGACAATAGAAGTTAATAACACCGGCCATGAAATTAATAATCAAATGTCTTGGACAAATTTCACCTACACTTTTATCTTGCAGTTGTGCTAGCTGGTCTAGATATGCACTCAACTACTTAGAATGCAATTGGCCCATTTGTACTGTACAGAATTAGAAATGCTCAACCTGTTAGCTAGATTGTTGGATTTTTTGTTCTCTCTATGTTTTTGGGTGATTGTTTAGGCATATATATTCAAATTTCCATGTGCATCCATCTCCTCTAAAGTTGGAACTTATTAGCCAGCTCATTTTTTTGTTGCTAGCTGCCACACAATGAACAATGAATAGGGTTTTCATATTATATGAAGCAAATCATTGGTCTTGAGTAGGGCTGCAAACGAATCGAGCTATTCGGCTCAAGCTCGGTCAAAACTTGGCTCGAACAGAGAACTGAGCTCGTTTTCTTAACGAACCGAGCTCGAGTTTGGATTTTTTTTTTAAGGCTAAGCTTGCGAGCTATTCGGCTCGAATATGGTCGAAACTCGGCTCAAGCCGAGCTCGAGCTCAAAACTGAGCTCGTTTCCTTTACGTGCCGAGCTCGAACCTGAAGATATTCGGCTCGGCTCGGCTTGGCTTGGCTCGATTGCAGCCCTAGTCTTGAGTACAATTCATGGAATGCATCCATTCTTCATACTGCAGGCAATATTGAACTATTTTATGCATCTTATTGTTATCATTTACTTTGAAAGGCTTATTACTCAATAAATATATATGTTGCATTAGGGATCTATTTCTTTTCTACTTGTTTTCGTTGCTGAAATGATTAGACCCATAGGCTGTTTAGTTGTTAACCTTCTACTTTCTGTTTTTGCCGTCGATTTCAAGTTATAAAGTCAGTTCCTCAAGTTGGGTCAGTTAATTAATTTTTCCTTTTTATACTATGTTGTATGAGTAATAGGGAAGGATGAATTTGTGTACTAATGAACTAAAAACCCTCAATTATGTACACTATAGTTTCTAGTAATTTACACGTGCGATGCACGTTTTAATAATTTCAAAAAATAAAAATAAAAACTCTGACGTAGGGAGGATTTGAACCGGAAACCTCCTTTATATTAGTTATATACGTGCGTTGCACATATTGGTAGAATGACAAAATGACAAATGACACTAAGGCCTTCTCCCATTATAATATTATTAGAGACAGGGCCGGCCCCAATGTATAGGCGGGTAAGGCGGCCGCCTTGGGCCCCGCGGATTTTGCAATTTTAGGAGCTTCTAATTTCGAACTTCCTTTGTAAATATAGGTACGTAAAAAAAAATGTATGGGGCAAGGGGGAAATGTATGGGGTAAGGGGGCCCATTTTGAAAGTTCGCCTCGAACCCCCCAAACTCAGGGCCGGCCCTGATTAGAGATGATCCCTATTACTCGAATATCACAGTATTAACAAGATTTAATGAGCTTGACCAACTTACAGCAACTATACCTGTGACTATGATTTGAAATTGTTGCCAAAAACATAAAGTAGTCGGTTAACAACTATATAGTGTATACTCTAGGGGTCTAATCAATTAAACAACAAAAATAAAGATAAAAAAAATAGTTCCCAACTGTTGCACATATATTTATTGAGTAATCATCCTACGAAGTAAATGATAACAATAAACAGCATAAAACAGTTCAATGCTTGCAGTGTGAAGGGATGCATTCCATGAATAGTACTCAAGACATTTAATGATTGACGTCCTATAATATGAAACCCAATTCATTGTGGATTTTTCTCGGGAAATAGGCCACTTTTTGAACCTGTTTCTCAAAATAGGCCACTTTCAACACTATTTTCGAAGATAGACCACTCACAGTTGTAAACAACGGTCTATTCGATTGTGAGGCCACAATTTCCAACTGCGACATCATTAAAAATATTTTTTTTCAAGGCTGTAGTTCTCAATTACGGTCTTAGTTTGGTTCATATTTGGTCCAAAGGGACTTGAAAACATAGACAATTTTTTATAAGTAAAAAATGACTTAATGTAGGCCACAATTGGAAACTACAACCTAAATATAACAGAAGCCGTAGTTCCCAACTGCGGCCTAAGTTATTTTTTTATATAAATTTTTTATTGGAAAAAGAAAAAAATTATAATAGCGGTCGCAGTTCCTAGTTCCCAACTATGGCCTATATTTAGTCCCTTTTTACTTAGATAAATTTGTTCAAGTTTTTAAGTCTCTTTAGCTCAAATATAAAATGAACTAAGGTCGTGGTTGGGAACTGTAGCTTTGAAAAAATACATTTTTCGAGAGACCACAGTTGGGAATCGTGGCATCACAATCGAACAAGCCGCAGTTCGCAACCATGGGTCGGAAGTGGCCTATTTGGAGAATTATTTTTAAAAATGGGCCTATTTTGGAAAAAAAAAGTCATTCATTGTGTGGGGGCAACAAAAAATAAATTAGCTAAGTTCCAACTTTAAAGGAGATGGATACATGACATGAGAAATTAAATGTACCTAAAATCAGCCCCCCCAAAATTGGGAAAGACAAAAACCCTTCAATGTCATAGTACAAATGGGCAAATTGCACTCTAAGTAGTTGAGTATATAGTTAGACAAGCACAAATGTGAAATAAAGGTGTGATGTTCTAAAATGAAATACTGTTTGTACAACAAATATTTCCAATGGAGAACTTTTATCTTCTACCTAGATATGATACTAATCGATAACAAAGTAAATTTGATTTACTGCTGAACTAAATCCTCGTGACAGTATTAATTCCATTTGCAATTTTACTTTCCAATTTTAGTTTGGATCTTAAACTGAGCATTAATTTTGTTGTATGTCAGGCTTGAAATTAGGTAGAGAACAATGCTCCATTACAAACTACTGAAATCGTTGTTCGGAACAATGGTTTCGTTAATTTTAAACCTATGTCGTTGTTCCGAACAACGGCTTAGGTTATATTCTTAGGTTTATAACTGAAGCCGTTGTTTTAAAACAGAAGCTTTGGTTTATAACCTAAGTCGCTGTTTCCAAAGACTTTAGTGGTTTGCATACCTATTTGTACGGAATCCGTTTGCAATGGAGCATTGCTTCTATTTCATTGTGGATTAGATCATTACCTGTACTGTACAGCAACCATTTATTAAGGGGAATGTGATGGAAATTTTGGGTTTATTTTAAAATTTCTGAAGTGTATACAGTGTGAAACTACTGATTTGTACAGCCATGTTGCTTTCATAGCAAGATTTGGGTTGAGATCCTCTTAATAGACTATTGATAGAGTTCTAAGTTCCTCTCTTGGCTTAACTACCGAATACTCCATTCTAATCCAATTGAATACTATATGGCTTCATTATCTCGATAAGGACTAAATTGTAAGTAGGCCATACTTTGTCTCCTATTTCTCTAATAACAATAGTTAGAAAAATAAGCCGGCTTACTTAGGTGATTTCATATGATGAACCTATGATTTTTATCATGTTTCAGGTTTTCACAAAAAGCCTCCGAAGGAGTTCAGTTTTTGTTTACATGCATCTTACCATACAAGGTAATAAATAGTGCAAATGGTGTATACAAAATCCCAATATATGTGTTATCCTATGTGAAAGTAATAAGTATGAAGCTTCCTTGTGTAGTTATTATAGAAAATGCTAATCGTGCTCCTATTAGTTTATATCCTGACAAGTTTTTTTTTTTTTTAGTAGGGAAAAGGTGGAGTATGGACATCTTGTTTCATTAATAAGAAATTAATGATACAAACCCAGAGAAATGTGTCATAATACAGGAAATAAAATATACATGAAGTAACATGGCCCGTACAAACAACAAATCTCTCCAACAATTCTGGAGGGTGGGCCGACAAACAAGCTCGGTCCAGTAAAATTGTATGTACGTTAGTTTAGCTTCGTACACTGCCTCCACGGCACATGCACACTCACTTGAAACTAGTCTGACAGGATTTTAACACCCGCCAATCTTACCAATTCCACCACTCATCCAATAAACATGCCAACAGATTTTACAGCCGTTACCAAAGAGATAGTCGTAAAAAGAATAACTGACAAGTTGATTATTCACATTTTGGTTTAGGAGTTGGAACCTGAAAACTTCAATTCCTACAAGTAAAAGTGAAGGTATATAAGAGCATCTGTAGTCGTTAATGTTAAAATTATCCATATATTGATAAATAGAAATAGAAATTTGGATTTCGCTGCACTCGTCGAAAGCTATATTATAGCAATCAATCATTTAATATTAAGCGACGGCATTTGATGTGCCGTCGGAGGGCGAAAAAGCAAAATTTGGCGCGGAATCGTCGGACGGCACATGAAGTGCCGTCCGTTTAAAAAAAATAATAATAATAAAAATTGCACCGTGTGTCTAGGACGGCACATGAAGTGCCGTCCAACACACTTTTGGACTCTAGCACCATTTCCGCCACAGTTTTGGACACTAATAAGCACATAATAATTACATATCTATACCTAATAGCTACTTAAATGACCCATTATCTATACTTAATACCTAATTAGCTACTTGATTGATATATAGCATATTAAATGACCCCTAATTATCTTTACTTAGCAGCATATTTTTTTTATTATTATTAAAGGTCGACGGACGGCACATCAAGTGCCGTCTGGGAAAAAAAGCTTTATATCGGATGAATTAGAATTTTTTCAAACGGACGGCACTTGAAGTGCCGTCTGACGATTATAATAATAATTTTTTTAGTGGGACGGCTCATCGAACGCCGTCCGTCCGTTATCGATAAATGCTATATCGATTCTCATTTATAGCAATCTACTGTAGCGATTTATCGATAACATCGATATATAGCAAACGACTACAGCTGCTTTTTAACCCAAATATCGATATCTCTACTACTATAATGGGAGAAGGCCTTTGTCCTTAACCCAATCCGTGCAATGCACGTGTAGGTAAATTTTTTTTTTACCCTTTTCATTCCTTCCAATTTTTTTTCACGTGCACAGTACGTGTATAATACTAGTTATCGATAAATAGAAAACGACTACAGATGCTCTAACATCATCTTATCTTTTGCCATTTCCACATATTAAATATTAATTTCTCACTTATCATTGCATATCACCTTAGTTTTCTATCATTAATGCATGAGAACTTTCCCGATGAGTTTTCTCTATCAATGGCCACTTGTCAGAAATTAACTGCTAGAGGTGTCAAGTTTTGTAGATTTTGGTAGATTTTGGGTACAAAAATCTCTATGAGTTGACATCAATCTCATCTTATAAAACAGAGACTGATCAAAACTGTACTTGCAAGCCAATACCATCTTTTAAATAGTACAGTAACCTTTTGGGTTTCTAAACGTTAAAACCTTTTGGGTTTCTAAACGTAATCTCAAAGATTAAAACTTGAGACCTGTGAAGCCAATTACCAAAGGAGGAGGGAAAACTTTTGTTTTAAATTGTGCATCATATATATAAAAAAGGTAAATGGAATATGAGCAACTTGCTCATTTAGTAAATAAGTAATTAATTATGTAACATGTATGTGATACATTGAACAACTAATCTTTTTAATAATTTCTCAATCACGTGTATGTCACATCATCAATTGCTTATTTACTAAATGAGCAAGTTGCCCATACCTCTTTTTCCCATATAAAAAAGGGGAGAAAGGAATTACACCAATGGCCTTGATATATTTCCAATAGATCAAAGAGTCCTCATTAATCTGTTCCATAAGATGCCCCTGTGAATTTTGGGCAGCCTGATTGGGTCGGGCTCAAACCCAAGAATCTTTTTCTTCAAAATCTCTAATCTCTAATCTCTAATCTCTAATATTATAATGGGAGAGTTAGGGTTGTCATTTGTCAACATATAAACTTGCACGTTGCACGTGAAACTCCAACTCTTCTATTAATTACAACAAAAACAAACAAATAAAACAAATTCTGCATACTTAAAACGTGCAACACACGTGCAAAACAATTTTATAATAATTTTTTAATACATATGTTGCACGTAACATTCAAATTCTATTTATAAACACGTGCATTACACGTATAAATGTAACTTTTTCCTCAAAATATTTTTTCCAATTACGTACAACACACGTCCAACTCCAAAACTATTTCTTAACATATATATCGCACGTGAAAATCCTCTAACTCTTATCAAAACGTGCATCGTACGTGAAAAATACTAGTAACAATTATAAGGGGATGGATTTTGCTTACAAGAGTTAACCACAAAAATGGTGGGTGCCATATAACCTTTATTGTTGTTAAAGTATAGTATAAAGGCAGAAAAAATACTTTATTGGATGCTCATAACTGAACTGCTACTTATATATAGGAGAATACAAAAATTAATTCTAAGTTTATTTCAGGTGTGTGACTAAAACTAAGACTATTTTAACACTCCCCTTTAAGCTAGTGCGTAGATATTGTCGAAGCTAAACTTACTAAAAAAGTTTGAAAGATCTTAGGATGTAGTACTTTAGTGAGAATATCGACAAGTTGTTCACCGGACCGGATATATGAAAATGAGATCACTTTCTTTTCCAACTCATCACGAACGAAGTGATAATCGATCTCAATGTGTTTTGTGCGCTCATTGATTACTGAATTTTTAGAAATATGCATAGCAACTTGGTTATCACAATACAGTGGAACTGGAGAAGAAATTGGGATTGACAAGTCTTGAATGAAAGATTTGAGCCATAAAACTTTAGAAACCAAATGCCCATTAGCTCAGTATTCAAATTCTGCATTTGATTTAGCTACAACAGGTTGCTTCTTACTTTTTCAAGATATTAGATTTCCTCCAAATAACACAAAGTATCAATTAGTATATCGCCTATCATCAATTGACCTTGCTCAGTTAGCATCAGAATATTCTCGTAAAGAAGGATTCATCGGGCCTGAAGAGAAGTCATTGTCCTGGGACTTTTTTAAGACAGTAAAAAATGTGAACCACTATTTTTCAATGAGTGATAGTCAGTGCATACATAAACCGACTGACTTGACTAACTGCAAAAGCAATATCTGGCCTTGTCACTGAAATGTATATGGGTTTGCCAACCAGTATGTGATATCGTTCTGGATCTGACAATAATGCATCATTAGAGAAGGATGTCAGCTTAATATTGGGATCCATAGGTGTATTACTCAGGCGACATCCCAACATTCCTGTCTCAATAAAAATATCAATAATATACTTTTTTGAGAAAAAAAATATTATTCATTGTGCGTGCAATCTCAATGCCAAGAAAATATCGAAGCAGATCAATCTTAATCGCTACTTGATGTCTGCAATACTTTGAAATCACTGTCTGTGATAATGATATCATCAATATAGACTAACAGAATAACAATACATTTGCTTCCTTTTTTTATGAAGAGAGAGTGGTCTGCCTTACTTCTTAAAAACTCATAGAAGTACACAGTCTTATCGAACTTCTCAAACCAAGCTCGTGGAGACTGTTTGAGGCCATAAAGAGACTTTTTGAGCGAATATGCAAGATTCTGCTCATGTCGCTCAAAACTAGGAGGTTGCTGCATATACATCATCTCTTTTAAGTCTCTATTGAGAAATGCATTCTTGACATCAAGCTAATGAAGGGGCCAAGAATAATTTGATGCAAGAGAGATAAGGACACGGACATTAGTGAGTATCGCAACCGGGGAAAAAAGTTTCTTCATAGTCGACTCCAAATTCCTGTCAATAACCTTTAGCAACACGACGAGCTTTGAGGCGATCAACTATATCATCAGGATTATGTTTGACAGTAAATATTCACTTACAACCAACTGTTTTACCATCCACAGGGAGGCGAACTAACTGTCAAGTATCATTCTGCTGAAGAGCATGCATTTCCTCATTCATGTCTGCTGTCTAACCAGGGTGCTTGAGTGCTTCTGAACATCGTTATGAATAGAGATGGAATCAAATTAGGAAGTAATGGCCCGAAAGAATATGTTCAGTTTAGAAAAAGAAACAAACAGTGCAATAGGATAGTGAGCACAAGAACATTTAGCCTTACGGTGAGTAATAGGTAAATCATCTGTATTAGGGATATTACCGATAGAAGTTGGTGGCACTGGTTGAACAACAGAGGGTACATCTTGGATGTGCGAATCTGAACGAGTCTTATTTCTTCTGACATAAACCTGAAGTGGTGGAGGCGATGTTGGTGACTGTGGTAGAGGGGATGGGGTTATCGTTAGTGGTGGTGGTGGTGGAAAATCAAGACTCTATAACAGTCTTCGGTAAATCAGGATTGTGTGAAGAGATATGTTCAAAAAAAGAAACATTCGCTGAGGTAAACATCTTTTACGTTAAGGGCAATAACAAAAATAACCTTTCAAAAAACACGAATACCAAAAAAATACACATTTAGTAGTCTGCAGGTCAAGTTTATTAGTACTCGAATGAAGATTTTGAACAAAATAAGTGCAACCATAAACACGAGGTGGTATGTGAAATGGGATTTTAGATGGAAATACCAAGTTGAATGGGGATTGATTTTAAAGAATAGGAGTGGGCATTCGATTAATAAGAAAATATGTAGTGAGAACTACAAAACTCCAATAAAACTTGGGGACCTTCATTTCAAACATTAGAGAGAGCGAGCAGTGCTAAGTAAATATTGATTTTTGCGTTGTGCCATTCCATTTTGTTAAGGAGTGTAGGCGCAAGAAGTTTAGTGAATGATTTCATGTTGAAAAAGAATTGCTGAAAATGAGAACTCATGTATTCTTTAGTATTAACAGAACGAAAATATTTGAGAGTTGTGCCAAATTATGTTTGTATCTCGAATAAAAATTCTTGAAAAACGTTAAATACTTTAGAACAATCTTTTAAAAGAAACAACCATGTCATTCGAGAAAAATCATCAATAAACGTAACCAAATAACGATAGTTATTAAATGTGGAGAAACCAGTAGGACCCCAAACATCAGAATGCACTAAATCAAACAAATATTCACTACGTTTATTGATGCGTCCTGGATGGAAAACTCTATGATGTTTACTTAATTCACATGACTCACGTGATACCTTTAATGAAGGCTCACAACCTGAAACTAAGTGTTTGTAGAGGAAGGATGTACCAGTCGGCGATACCACAATTCAGGATCAGTAAAAGAAAATATTGTTGATACTAAAGAATTCAAGATATATAACCCATGTTGTTCATGACCAGTGTCAATCTCTTTCCTCGTCGTAGTATCCTGAAACACACAATGAGAAGAAAAAAATGTCACTGAAGAGTTTAAATCTTTACAAACTTTAGGAACGGATAATAAGCTATTAGGAAAGTTTGGAATACGCAAAACCAATTGAAGATGAATGTCCTGAGTAAGAGAGATATCACCCACCCCTTCAACAAGGACAACTGAGCCAACAGCAATACACACATGATAATTAGGACACAGAGAATATGAAGCAAACGATAAAGGAGTCATATGTTTAGAAGCACCTAAATCAATTATCCTATTGATGTGAGGAAACATGACAAACATTAACTGAGCGAACAGAATTACCAGAAGGAGGAGACATTGTAGAACTAGGTATGCTCGTGGGCACGTGCCTACGACGCGTTTTCGGAACGATGCAACATATGAAAAATCATGTAAACAGTAAGGGATAGTTTATATGGATGTTTATTTGCTAGTAGACGTTGATGTATTGATATATTTTGAAGTAGGATTATGAAGTGACCTTGATGTTTATTGGTTTGTATATTGCAGGATTATTTGTCAGCAGCTCGGGATTCAAAAATAGCATTATTAATCTACAACAGTAGTGAATCGGAAATTCCTTGCTATGTGTGACTTGAGCATAAGAGATTTCTTTTTCAATTTGAAGTCTAACATAAGTAGCAATTCATTTTCTAACTGCATGAGTTACGGTTAACGCCTCAAACTGCATGAGTTAGTTTCTCCTTGTTTTTTTTTAATGTAGTTAACCATGCATAAATTTAAAAGAGAAAATTTATTGCGATATATACGTGAAGTGAAATTGCAACAAAACAGATCAAGATACAATTTTACAGCTACAAAAATTCAAAATATAGGGATTAAGCATGGATTTGTCCATAAAAGTACGATCAAGCGAGTCAATTAAAGAATTTGCAACGATCTTTTAAAGCAACAAATGCCCAAATATTTAAAAAAAACATAATCCGAAATTGGATAATAAAAAAAAGCATTATAATCAGAATTAAATTAGTGAAGCATTATAACCTAAAATAATTACTCAGTGAAGTATAATACAATCAGATCAAATATAGTAATTCAAAAGCAATTAAACGGAAGTAAATGTTATTGAGTTATGAAATCATAATCCGAAAAAAAAAATTTAAATTAAAAAAAAAATCATCCGAAATATTATGACAAAAAAAAAAACTTGAAATTTTTTTTGTTAACATACTTAGGTAAAAAAAAGGAAAGAAAGAATTATGAAAAATGAGAAAAGAGGGGGGAAGAGAGGGAGAGAGAGTCATAAATGAAGAAGTTGTTCGGGGAGAAAATTTTGAATTTTGGGGGGGAAAACATTTAGGAGGAAAAATGTTTTTTGAGAGCAAAAATCTAGACCGTTGATTTTTTGTCCAAATGAATGAGAGCCACTTGATAGCTTTCTTTGTGTTTTATTATATAGATGGTTGGTTCCCTTCAACAGAAATAATAGATTGGGAGAAGGTTGACTCATCTGTAGAAGCAACAATGGAAGAATAAGGGTTGACCGATGGAGGAGATGGCGCCATGGGAGGAGGAGGGGGTGAGGTCATCGTTGAAGTAATGGAAATCATCATAGGAGCATATCTAGATTAGATATGAGGGAAAAAACGGGTGATAAGGATGAGTGAAGAGGGTATCAAGAACTGACACACATTACAGAACTGTGCGCATCACGTGACTTTTTGTACAGATTTTTATTTTTATTTCTATTATTTGGAAACAAGAAGAGAGAGAGAGAAGGGGTTACAGGTGCAGTACCGCTACTGCACGTACCGGGAGAAGGGGGAGCTGTAGTGGAGAGGAGGTTGGGAGGGGGTGTCAATGGAGAGGACGAAGGGGCTCGATGGGTTTCGACGAAAGGTGGAGTCGGTGGTTAGGGTTTACTGGAGGAGGAGAGGAGGGCGGCTGCGGGATGGGGCGGCGCGACGAGGGATGCTGGGGAGTCTGACGGCGGTGGCATGGAGGTACAACGATGGCGGCGATGTGGTGATAGGACAGGGGGGCATTGGGAGAGGGATACTGAGGGGCAAGACGGCATCGAATGAGGCAGTAAAGAAGTGGCAGGGTGGCGTAGAAGGACAACGATGGCAGCGGTAGGTAAAGAAATGGAGAATTCGGGTTTTTGGGAAGTTAGGTTTCTCTCTCAGGAAGATAAAGACAGGAAAGAGGAAACAGGAGGTTTTTTTTGTTTTGAGAGAGAAACTCTAATTTTTTGTGTATATTTTTTCAGCTCTGATATCATGTCTAGTATAGTATAAAGACAGAAAAAAAATACTTTATTGAATACTCATAACAGAATAAACTGTCACATATATGCAAAGATTAATTCTACGTTTATTTCAGATGTAAGACTAAAGTTAAGACACATTTAATAATTGTGAAGGGGTATATCAATTGCTCAAGCAAGTTGCTGGTACACTTTTTTCCCTTATTGTAATTTAAAGCTCTTCATATGACCAAGTCAAGAAGACTTAATCAAAACTAATCACATCCAAATCACAGAGGTCCTATTCTTGATGTCAAAAACACAATCTTGATCATATATTCTTGGCCAAGATGTATGTGCTTGGCCTCTGTCTTCCAAGTGGGCAATAGGGCACCATTTGCTTGTGTGTGCGTGCATCTATCTACATTTCCACCATTGTATTGTGTGTGTGAGAGAGAAGACAAGGACAATTCTCTCTTTCTCTCACTTGCATTAGTTGTTGTTGTTGTTGTTGTTGATATTTCAAGTGAAGAGAACAATGACAAACTTTTGATACATTTGAGATTGAGGGAATGATAGTAAATTTTGCACAACATGTATACAGAGCTCTCTTTTTCCATCTAATCTATCAAAAGAAACTCTAGTAGAGAAAAAAACATCTTACAAGCTACAAGAAGCTCAAAGTTCAATTATTCTCACTACAGTCTCTCTTCTCATTCTCACCTTCGACTACTTGTTGCTGCTTCTGATCAAATACAAATGAACCCCATTTCATCTTCCTATCTTCCTATCTTCATGGTGGTGACGACGAGGAGGAGGAGGAGATGTCTTCTCCATGGTTTGATTCATCCATCCCCTCCGTAACACAGCTCGATTCCGAACCAGAAGGGCGCTGTTGCTGTTGCTGTTGCTGTTGCTCTTGTTCGACATCATTCCTTCGTTTCTTCGTGAAAATGTGGCAGACCACCCAATCTCTCTGCAAAACACAAATTTAAATTTGGAATAAATAAAGACTGTTGTTGTTGTTGTTGTTGTTGTTGTTATCGCTGGTGTTGTTGTTGTCAGTACGAGTAATCACCTGGGGCGAAGTAATTCTTTGCGGGGCGAGGGCGAGGCGATACTCGTACATTATCCAGCTAGTCCTGGACAAATTGGGATGCTTCCCTCGGTAGAAAACCAACACCTTCTTCATCCCAACAACCTGGTTACACCTGGAAGCTACGATTGCCCTGTCCTTGCCTGTCGCCTTCCAGTACCCCGAACCGGTCGCCCGATTCGCTCTGTTCCCATTCTGGTACTTTGCCTCGCGTTGCGCGAAAAAGTACTTATCCTGCATCATGCTTCCTGCCATAGCACAATTTATTTACAGTGACAAGATTATAAGGAACTTGTTGTTGCGCTGCATACAAATTCACAGTGACAAGATACAAAGAACTTGTTGTTGTTGCGCTACATGCGAATTCAGAGTGACAAGATTATAAGGAACATGTTGTTGCGCTACAAAATTTACCTGGGAGATCCCAGGGATTGTTGTATTTGGCGAGATCGATTTCGGGGATGAGGGAGGCAGGGAGAGGGCAGGAGAGGGCTTTTCTGATGAGGTAGTGAACCACAAGCTCCTCATCGGTTGGGTGGAATCTGAACCCAGGAGGCAATCTCATCACTCCATTGTGATGATGATGATGTTCAACTTGGTTGTTCTTCTCCATAACAGTGTACCAGTTCTTATCTCTGTGGTGATATTGTCACCCCTTTAAATTAGTTTTGGAGGAGGTACAGTTGTGTAGGGGGTAGGGTGTAGGTGAAAGGGGAGTAGGAATAGTAGGAATGTGTGTGTTTTGGTGTTGAGTTTTAAAGAGAAAAAAGTGAGGGTGAGATTTATATATAGTAGGGGGAGGAGGTAGCGGGTAGAAGGAGAGGACCCTTTTTTGTGTACCTATTTTGCGTGTGATATACTCAACTCAAGCAAACATATTTCTTTAAATTATTTATTAATAAATAAATAAATCTAGATTTGATTGACCCAGTCTCTATTCGCTTGGAGTTAACTAATCTCATACCTAAATCCCTACATGACTCGTACGGAACACATTACCATAGGTAAAAAGTATCTGATATACTTTAGAGCATCCACGATCGTTTTCTATGTCAATTGCTATATATAATATTTAGAAATAGCAATAGAAAGATCGCACTGCAGTTGTTTAAGTCTAAAAATAGAAGCGACGGAAGATCATCTTCCGTCTATGTTTTTTTGTTTTTTTTTTTGGATATTCGGTAAACAAAATAAAAAATCAAAAAAATTCAAAAACACACTAAACAGATGATGTTCATCCGTCTGTTTTTTTTACAATTATTATTATTATTTAAAAGCTTGTTAAAATCATTAAAAAATAAAAAAAAACAAAAAACCAAAAAAAAAAAAACACCGAACGGATGAACATCATCCGTCTGGGTGTTTTTCGATTTTTTTTGTTTAAAAAAAAAATCTAAAAATCTAAAATACACCAGACGGAACACCTTTATCCGTTTAGCGTGTTTTCAGTGATTTTTTGTTTTTTTTGTTTTTTAAAATGTTTTTAATGAGAGACGGAAGATCTTCACCCGTCTCTCAATTTTTATTTTTTTAAACTAGACGGCATATCTTCATCCGTCCATTTCGTCAAACGGATGAACATCATCCATCTCTTATATTTAGCAATTGTCTAAAAGCGATGCTAAGTTTAGCAGGCTACTGTTCATTTCTATCCTAAATTATGGGTTTTTAGCAAACGACTGTGAGGCATATTTCTAAATCGATTTCTAATTTTTGAGTTTTTAGCCAACGACAGTAGATGCTCTTAGGATTGTTCTTTTGTTGTAAACATATTGTAGTTGCAACTCAACTTCCAAGATTCCTTTGAATTATAATTCAAAAGTAAAAAAAAGAAATTTATTACTTTTTACTTATAGATTGGATTACCACCTAGAGGAATCTTGCAACTTACTTGGGATTTGAATGTAGCATTAACTACCGTGTCTTGTAATAACTCGAAGTAGGATATGTAAAGCTATCCTTTTGCTTTGTATCTGAAGCCAGCTTGCCCCAGAAAAATAATTCTAGCTTTATTCCTTTTGATAAAAAAAAACATCCTTTTGTCAAATTAAGTATAAACTAAAACATTAATAGTTTACAATCTTCAGATACATAATTAGGGATGTGCATAATAAATGTTACATTTATAGTCAGGGCCGGTCCTGAGTTTTCGGGGATCCTAGACAAACTTTCGAAATAGGGTCCCTAATAACATATATATATTTTTTTACGTACAAAATACGTACCTATATTTATAAGGGAGGTTCAAATTTGAAGCTCCTAAAACCGTTAAATCTTCGGAGGTCTAAAGCAGCCGTCTTATCCGTCTCTAGGGTAGGACCGGCCCTGTTGATAGTAGTATCAAAGTAAAATACTTTATTTCACCAACAATTTTTATTGTAGACTAGCAATTATAACGCCATGCTTACATCTTAACCACATCAATGCTCCCATAATTTGGTAAATGCTACATCAACCAAAGGACTGACTTGTAATTTTATGAGGATATCGTGGAATAAGGAATATTTATGGTAGTGCGAAGTTGAGTTGAAGGATCTACTTGTTTCCAAAACGAAAGACACACAGGAGAAATTAGGACTAGATGACCCCAAAAAAATGCCAACATTTAATGGATGTCCTTAGGTTTGAGAGTTTCCCATATCCCCTCCTTTCAATTTTACTAAGATTCTATTAGATGGAATAAAGGGACCTTTCAATTTTACTAAGATTCTATTAGATGGAATAAAGGGATCATTTGTTGATTTTTTTTTTTTTTTTTGGGAGGGGGGATTATATTAGTATCCTTTTACGAGTTGAGAATCGATTGAGATAGTTTGTTCAGGTAGACTAATGGAGTGTTCGAATCATCGCATCTAAAGCAATGAAGATATCACCGATTTGTAGATTCAGATGGGTAGAAAGCAGGGCCGGCCCTGGGCGTGTGCGACCTGTGCGGTTGCACAGGGCTCATGGTCACACAGGCCCTATTAATGAGGAGACCCATTAGACATCATATATAATTAATACATATTTTATTTCAATTTTAACTGAAAAGCCAATTTGTCCGAGAGGTTAAGGAAATAGACTTTAAATCTAATGGGTACAGGTTTTTTTCATTATATATATTATATAAAGTTTTTAATGATTTCTATGTTTCTTTCAATAATTGTTGAGATTATTTGTATATTTACTTTTAGAGAAAGTTTTTTAATAATTTAAATGTTGTTGTTTTCATTAATTATTGAGATTGACTTAATACGTAAAGCTTTTTTTAATCGTGTATTTCCTACGTTACAAGAATATGAAGATTCTTAACCATATTTATACTATTTCGTCTTAATTGATGAGACAAATAATTCAAGATATCGTAAGTCATCTCAGGTTGGAGTCTCCAATGATATAAATTTGAAAGGTATTTTTCAAATGAATTCATATAAAAATTCTAAGATATAGAATGTATCATACTCATATTTTTCAACCGTATTCGTATAATATATATATATATATATATATATATATGATATCAAAATCAAAATAAAGTAAATTTAGTATTAGAATATTTAAAGAAGACCAATTTTTTTCTTTATGCACAAGACTTTATAAATTTCAGGACCGACTTATTTATTTTTATTTATTTATTTGAAAGAAGAAGAAAAAACCCAGCAAAAAGAGATATATAATGATAAGGAATCAAAGTTAAACATGAGAGATTCAAAATGGATCTTGATAGCAGGCATGGATCATTCTTTTAGTGCATGCATGATTGAATTTTTTTAGTTATTTGTGTATAATTTTGTCATTTAGTTAGAACATGAAAGTTATGTTAGTAGACTAAAAATCTGAAGTTTATGAGGAGATTAGAAAACAATTGAGGAGTATTGTTTATTGTATTTATATGCAAAAGGAAAATCTTATCTTCATAAGAAGAAAGAGTAATGTTCAGTTGTGCAGTAGATCTTCGTGTGTATTCGGTCTTATCGACGATTCGAATTGTTCACATTGATTTAGACATCTAAATTAGTCTAAATATGTAAAATTAAATTATTTCAAATTTATTTGCTCATCCATCATATGACTATAATAAATAACGATTTTCAGCCATATAATTTTGTAACACTTCAATATGGATGGACAATTGAATATCAAATGATTTGATTTTTCATATTTAGACTAATTTATATGTGTAGATCAATGTAAATTGTTCGGAACGTCGATACGAAGGCGGAAAGGCCGAGTGCACACGAGTGCATAGCCGAGGCCATAATAAAATTGCAACAGAAAAAATGCTGTCCATTGAAAGAAAAGATTTTCAGTATCTTTAGACAAAGATTCTTACAAAACCCCCCCTATAAAGGGAAGTGGATAGATCTTGGCACAAATTAGAAATGCATCTCTAGTTTGCAATTGGATACCATGCCATTGTTAAATATTCCATTCAAGATTTGTGAAGGTGACCACTAAATCTTTATTTTCACAAGGAAGAATCCCATACTTCCACTATCATTATGTTAATAAATCTTATTTGCATAAGGAAGACAAGATTTAGAAGAAACTACAAATTGTGGCTAGTGATATATTTTAGGGCAAAAGTAGGTCTAAATTTGATCTTTCCTTCTACATCCCCTAGATTGAATTTAGTTTTTGAATTCTCTAAGAGAGAAAATGAATTATATAAAAAAGAAATCTTATAGGAATCACAAAATTGTAGCTCAAATAATAAAGGGTTGTGATTAATAAAAGTAGGTATCAGGTTCAAAACCAGGCTACGATATAACTCTTTATTCGATAGAAAAATTCTTATAATACAAAGAACCTACTTAAGTACAAATTAAACTTTTGAGAGCAATATTAATTAATGGGGCATGATTGTGCCAAAGAGGAGAGTTGAAAACTTGTAAACCTTGCCTAACTTAGATTGTGTTGTCCTATCAAAAATGAGGCCTTGCCCTCAAGGAAGGGTAAACTCTTTCTTGATTGATTTATGGTGTGAATTTGTGTGTCCATTTTAGTTTGCAGTGTGTTTGCTAAGACAAAGACACAAGGTTTAAAAGTTAAGAGAGTTATTGGCAAAAGAACATATAATGGAATGAATCTCATGTCTTCAACACTTAGGAGTCAATCTCTCGATTAACTTGTCCTCGAAGCGATTTCAACTAAGATTTTGGAAGATGCAAAGATAGATCAAGGGCGTGCTGAAACTTGTGCAGGCGAAAGTCTCATACCTTCAAGTTATTTTTGAAGAAACATCGTACTCTAGTTTGAGAGTTAGAAGACCTAATTCTATGCAGGGCCGGCCCCCACCTTGAAGCTGGTTAGGCGGCTGTCTCAGGCCCCCAATTTGGCCCTCGGAACTCATGGCCGGCCCTGATTCTATGTCGTTGAAGCTTTCCTTTTTTTCGTTTGTTGGATATGATTAAGTGGACTTCATCGTCAAAAAAGAATAACCGGTGAAAATAGAGAATTACGACGAGAGTTAAGTAACTAGACATGAATTTTACTGCGAGAAAGTCTATTCACAGCATCGATTAAGTATAGAATAGTTCTATATTATTCTAGGATAAAATAGGTATTGCAAATAATGGCTAATGCAAAAAAAATAGTATGGCTTTTTTTTTCTAATTTTCTTTTGGCTCATAAGAGCATCTGTAGTCGTCTTGAGTGAGTTTGCACTGTAGTCGTCAAAAGCCTAAATTTAAGTCAGACGGAAGATAAATTTAGGTCAGACAGAAGATTATCTTTCGTCTCAGAAATTTTAATTATATATATATATATATATATATATATATATTGAAGTGAGGGGACGAAGGACCAAAAAAAAGATTTCAAAAAAATTTTAAAAATTAAAAAACCCAAACAGCCTTGGACGAGGGATAAAGTCCTGTCCAAGGAATTTTGTCTTTGGCCAATATGTGTTGGACGGTACATAATGTACCGTCTTTCACTTTTTTTTAATTTTTTTAAAAAATTAATGGGACGGAATATTATCCTTCGTCCGATGACTTCGTCGTAAGCCAAAATTGAAGGGACGGTGTATTGTTTATCGTCCGACGTTTGAGACGAAAGATTATCTTTCGTCAGCTATAATTTGGCAAATGCCAAACCAGCTGCTATATTTGGCCAGCTCCTGTTCATGCGATACCCAAATTTTGGGTATTTGGCAGACTAGTAGAGCGAGATTTTTTTATTTTTTTTCATTTTTTGGGTAAATAGCAGACAACTACAGATGCTTTTAAGCGTATATAGTTTTTTTGGATATAGAAGAATGATAGTGTTTCAAAGGAACTCTAGCCAAAAAACTAAAACTTAAATCAATTCAATGAGAGGTACTACAAAGTTTTATCCATAATTTATATAATACAAGTGAATATATCCATAGTTTATATTGTTTTTTTTCCCTACTTAATCGAGAGGAAAACCTCTTTTTAATACATAATGTTACATTGTTCTTGATTTCTCCAATAAGACAATGTGGAATTCTTTTTTCCCACTTTTCTACTCGTGTTCTACATATGTCCTAAGAGCATCCACAATGGTGAGCTATATTTGCCATTTTGTCATTTTAAAAAAAAATTTGATCCACATTGGTCTGCTATTTTGTCATTTAAAAAAAAAATGATCCACATTGGTCTGCTATTTTGTCATAATTTAGCAAAGTTGCGATAGTAACCTGCTATATTTGAGAAACGCTTTGTTCATTTTCAAAATATACCTATGTATATTTTTTATTTTAATAGGATCGGATGAACCAAGTTGTTTCGTCTATAATTTTTTTATTTTTTTATTTTAAAAATATCGGACGGAACATGCACAAAAAAAATGTATGAAATGCATCGGACGAGACATGTTGTCCCGTCCGAGCTAAAAAAATTGACAGACGGGACAACAGGACAACATGTCCCGTTTGTGAAGAAACATCACTTTCAAAGCCAATAATCACCCACACTGTGACACTTTTCAAATTTGATATATGTCATATTGCCATTTTCCAAAAAAAATAGCGAGCACCATTGTGGATGCTTTAAAGTGAATTGTTGCAAGGAATTAGGAACGACTTTTTGTTCACTAATAAACATACTGACTAGTAGTGGAGATCCACTAAGGCATCCACATTTAATTTCTTAGCTTAGCGACAACCCCAAAAAAGGGGCATCTCCAACTACAACTCCCAACTAGGGCAAAATATCAACATGGTCAAGCCTTTTTTTTTTTTTTTTTTTGTGTGGCATTGACATTGCCAACAGTTGGATTCCGTATAGAGAAGGGAAAACCTTTATTAATAGTAAATTAGTTAACAAATAAAAATATGTATAAATATAATTTAGGGCCCTGGCTTGATACCAATTTCTATACCTCTAAACCGTTTTGACAATATGCAATCCAACCACCACAAGTGGCCTAGTGGTAATGAGCGTTGGGATTTGGAGCGTGCTCCTCCAAAGGTCCTGGGTTCGAACCCTATGGTTCCCAAAGAAGGGGATGTAAACACCGCTGGAGTGTGACCAGTGGCTGTGGGCTATAGATGGGCCTGCAATTGCCTCACCACGGGACTGGGACTAGTCTGGCCCATAGAGGGGGATGGGATACCCAGTTAAATCAAAAAAAAAAAAAAAAATATGCAATCCACAACAAGAGTATGCGACCCAAAAATATACTCCATGAGAGCATCCACAGTGGTTTTTCATTTTGCAATTTTTCTCATTTTGTAGCAATCGACGTGCGGCAGTGGTTTTCTATTTTGTCATTTTATCCATTTTTTGGTACATTAGATTATTATATTTGAGAAACGATTTGAGAAACTGCATATTATAGAGGACAAAACATTCGTAATATTTTATTATATATTTTAAAAGCATCCGGTCCGACAAAATTAGAGTTTTTTTTTTGAAACCCAGGAAAAAGCGAAAAGAGCACAGACGAAATATGATGTTTCGTCCAAGATCCAAGGCATTTGAGGTCCTTTTTTGCAAAAAAATTGTATTTTTTTTTTATTCTATGAGATAGGATTGTACAAGATTTTGTATGGGATTAAGATGTGAATGGTTGGATGAAGGAGAAGAGTGGTGAGATGTGTATGTTAATTTAATTTAACCAAAAAAAATATTTTAATTAAAATCCTTTATTCGTCCGTTCAATTTTTCGTCCAAGTTTTTTAGCAATCGACCTGAAAATTGATATTGTCATTTTGCTATTTTGCCATTTTTTACATACACCATTGTGGATGCTCTAAGGGTCTATAGTATATGGGTTGCATACTATCTGTTGTGAGTTGCCGTATTGTCTGTGGATTTATCATAGAAATGTTTTTTAATTATTAAGAGTTTAAAACAGAGTTGAAAAAGTTGGGGATGAGATCATAACCTTGAGTCTAGTTGAGGTGCACGACAATAGTCCGCTGCCTTCTCTATGATTCAATGTTATGCTATCTCGAACTCAGACACTCACAGTGCTTAGCCCGCTTTACAACCCCTCCATTGCAGCATGTATTAGCTTATATATATATATATATATATATATATATATATATATATATATATATATATATATATATATATATATATATATATATATATATTAAAGTAAAAATTTTGACATCATCTAGTCTTGAATATGAGACATCTTTTATATTAGTCATAAACAAAAAAATGCACGTTTTAATTAAAAAAAAGTTAAAATAAAAAATAAAATTCTGATGTAGTGATGACTCGAACCTGAAACCTTCTTCATATTAGTTATGTACGTGTGTCACATGCATTGATAGATTTACAAATAACACTAAAGCCTCTTTCCCATTATAATATTACTAGTAATATACACGTGTGATCCACGTATTATTTTAAAAAAAATAAAGTAAGAACTCTGATTTACACGTGCGATGTATGTTTTAATAAATATGATTATATATTTTTTAAAGTAATGCGAAGACTATAATGGGAGAGTTGGAGTTGCACGTGTGTTGCACGTATGTAGGTAGATTTACAACTCCAATTCTTCCATTATAATAGTTATTATATATTATATTATAGATAGATAGGTAGATAGATAAATAAATAGATAGTAATTTACACGTGTGATGCACATCGAATATATTAAAAAAAATTGAAGTAAAAATTCTGACGTAGTGAGGACTCGAACCTGAGACCTCCTTCATATTAGTTATGCACGTGCAATGCACGCATAGGTAGATTGACAAATGACACTAAGGCCTGAATTTTTTACCAAACTATCCCACTTTTTGTAAGTATGTACGAAACTATTCATGTTTGAAAATTTAATACCAAAACATCCCTGTCACTAACTGAGTTAGCGCTCCTAGTAATTTTTTTCGCGCTAACTCAGTTAGCGTGTTGCAGGGGATACAACTTTTTTCCTCCTGTTTGGGTGTGGCAAAAAACTCACCCAATATAGACACGCTAACTTCGTTAGCGTGCGTATTTAAACAACTCGTACTAATGGGGTTAGTGTTCGTAGATGGAACAGTATTGAGCACTACCTCAAAAAGGGGTGTGGGTAAAAAATCACTAAGTATAGACACGTTAACTCAGTTAACGTGCCTATTATTACTAAGGTCGTTAACTGAGTTACGATTGTGAAGATGAAATTGGAGATACTCATACACGTTAACCAAGTTAACGTGCCTATTCTTACCAATGCCGTTAACTGTGTTAACGAGCGTGAAGATTTTAAGTTTTCAGAAAGTTGAAACTTTCTGGAAATTGGAGATACTCACACACGTTAACTCAGTTAACTGCCTTGGTAAAACAAGGCACGTTAACTGAGTTAACGTGTATGCCTATCTTCACAAACAAACAGACAGGAAGTTTTGTACATAAAAAATTACTAAGTATAGACACGTTAACTCAGTTAACGTACATATAATTACCAAGGCCGTTAACTCAGTTAGCGATAGGGATGTTTTGGTATTAAATTTTCAAATAGGAATAGTTTCGTACATATTTACAGAAAGTTGGATAGTTTGGTAAAAAATTCCTAAGGCATTCTCCCATTATAATATTAGAGATTATTATATTATTATTATTATATTATATTATATTATTAGAGATTGATGAGGAAATGTGTTGGTCATATCCCACTTGCATCATGGAAAAAGAAAGGAAAGCATGTTTCCAAAAGCTCCATTTTTTTTCGTGTTAACACATTTTAACCTTTAAAAATAGAACATTCATTGTTTTATTTTAGTTTAGTTTGATCCCCTCTTTTTCACTCACACACACTACCTATTCGGACGAAACATCCGTTCAATTTTTCGTTCACTTTACTAATTTTTAGCAATCGACCACTACAGTAGATTGCTAAAGTTGATATTGTACATTTTGCTATTTTGTCATCTTTTACATACACCATTGTGGATGCTCTAAGGGTCTATAGTATATGGGTTGCATACTATTTGTTGTGAGTTGCGTATTGTTTGAAGATTTATCATAGAAATGTTTTTATTTATTAAGAGTTTAAAACAGTTGAAAAAGTCGAGGAATTTAACAGAAATTCGGTGTTTGGCCAATGGCCTAAACAATATTTACCCTAAATAAACTCGTAATTTACACATGCGATGCACGTCTTTAGAGCATCCATAATGGAGTTTTCTATTTTTTAGCAAAATGAGAAGTATAAGAATAGAATAGATGTGAACTTGTGCAACGGTGTTTTCTATATTTTAGAAGGACGAGACAACTTGTCTCGTCCTAGTGTTTGAAAAAAAAAAAAAAAAAAAAAATATCAAAACCCATGGGACAGAACATGATGTTGTGTCTGAGAGCAATTTGTGATAAAACGGGACATCTTGTCCCGTTTGAGTGGTTTTAAATTTTTTTTTTAATTATTGGGAAGGACGATACATCATGTATCGTCCGACCCATTTAAAAAAAAAAAAAAATTTACGGGACGAGACAACGTGTCTCGTCCGACTTTAATAAAAATATATTATATCTCTAGAACGATACAAGATGTTTCGTCTTCTATATTGCTATATTCGCAAGCCCACTTCTCAAATATGAGAATGGACTGTAGATCGTTTGCTATTTTATGAGAAAATAGCAAACGACTGTAGCGCTCCATTCTCATAATATGAGAATATGAGAATTATAGCAAACGACTGTGGATGCTCTTATATATATATATATATATATATTAAACTAAAAATTTCGACATCATCTGGTCTCGAACTGAGATCTTTTTTATATTAGTTATACACGAGCAATGCACGTCTTAATAAGAAAAATTAAAAGTAAAAAAATAAAATTCTGATGTAGTGAGGACTCGAACCTGAAACATTCTTCATATTAGTTATGTACGTGTGTCATACACGTTGATAGATTTACAAATGACATTAGGACCTTCTCCCATTATAATATTATTAGTAATTTACACGTGCGATGCACATCTTTATAAATATACATTTTAAAAAAAAATTCGACATTTTCTGGCATCAAACCTTAGACCTCGTTTATATTAGTTATGCATGTGCATTGCACGTGTTTGCTGGGTTACAATGCACGTGTTTGTTTGGTTACAAATGAAGTTTGTTTGGTGACAAACTCTTCTATTAAAATAGTATAAAGGTTATTATATTATATTATATTATATTATATTATATTATATTATCTCTAATATCTAATATTGTAATGAGAGAGTTGGGGTTGTCATTTGTAGATAACTTGTAATTTGTAGACATTCAACTATCTAATCTAAACCATTCATTTTTAAGTGAGAGTTATATTAACCATTTATTTACTCAACTATTATTACTTACCATAATACTCTCAAAGTTTAAATTTATTTACGACATAATTATTTAAAAAAGTGTCACTTATATAAAATAAAAATTTGTGCTAGAGGAGTAATTTTTAAAAGTATGCGATGAGTGAAGATATGTCTCAAGTTCGATGTTAGATCGAGTCTTATTATTTATTATATATATATAAAAAATTAGTTAGAATATGTATCACATGTGCGGATTACTAGTAGTATATTAATGTTAGAGATTGATTAGGAAATGTGTTGGTCATATCCCACTTGCAGTCCAAAGGAAAACTCTAGCGGCACAACGGAGGCGACGCACTGCCAATATCAAGGATGTCAACGAGAAGGCAAGACTCAACTGTGCAGAAGCTGATGAGCAGACACAGAAGCTGTTTTCCTCGCAAGAATACGAGCATTCACTCGAATAGGCAAATGATTAGGGACCTATTTTAGTTTAATTTAATCTCCTCTTTTTCACTCTCCCACGGTACCTATTTACAAATGACACTAAGATCTTATCTCATTATATTATTATTACTAGTAATCTACACATGCGATGCACGTTTTAATAATTTTATAAATATATATATATATATATATATATATATATATATATATATATATATATATATTAAAAAAATTCGACGTTTGTCTGGCATCGAACCTAAGACCTCATTTATATTAGTTAAGCAGGTGCATTGCACGTGGTTGTTTGGTTACAAATGAAGTTTGTTTGGTGACAAACTCTCCTATTAAAATAGTAGTGATTATTATATTATATTATATCTCTAATCTCTAAGAGCATCTATAGTCGTTGGCTATATATCCAAAAAATGGATATTTGGAAGAAAAAAAACCTATGTAGTCGTTGTCTATATACCCATTTTTTGGGTTTCAGATGAAAATGAGACGTCTATATTTGGCAGCGGAAATAGCATTATGCATATTTTAGAAATCGGAAGATGATTTACCGTTTTAATGTCAGACGGTATATGATATGTCGTCTGAGACAAATTTTCTTATTTGCGAAATAAGTGGATGGAAAATCATTTTCCGTTGAATTATTATTAAAAAAAATAGAAATCGGAAGATCTTCTTCTGTTTGTGGAAGAGAGAGAAAAATGCACTAATGGTTTTTGTGCTGGACGGCACCGTCCTTCACCTTTTTTTCTCTTTTTTTTAAAAATAATTACGGGACGACAAATCATCTGCCGTCCTTCACACTATTTTTAAAAAAAACGCAGATCTTCAAACGGTATATGATATTCCGTTTCGTCCAAAAAAAAACTATTTTTTGAGTATAGACGATTGCAACGTTTGAGCTACTTGCTATTTTCAAAATATCCATATACCCATTTATTAACTTAAACGTCTACAAATGCTCTAATATTATAATGGGAGAGTTGGGGTTGACATTTGTAGACAACTTATAATTTGTAGAATTCAACAATCTAATCTCAATCATTCATTTTTAAGTGATAGTTATATTAAACATTTATTTACTCAACTATTATTACTTACGATAATACCCTCAAAGTTTAAATTTATTTATGACATAATTATTTATAAAAGTGTCATCATATAAAATAAAAGTTTATGCCACACGGGTAATTTTTAAAAAATATGTGATGAGTAAAGAGATGTCTCAGGTTCGAAGTCAGATTGAGTCTTATTATTCACTATATATATATAAAAAAAATAATTAGAACATGCATCGCACGTGCAGATTACTAATCTCTAATATTATAATAGGGGGAGAGTTGGGGTTGTCATTTGTATGCGTTCAACCATCTAATCTCAACCATTTATTTTTAAATGAGAGTTATATTTACCGTTCATTTACTCAACTGTTGTTAGTTACCATAATATCCTCAAAGTTCAAATTTAATTACAACATAATTATTTACAAATGCACCATTCATATAAAATAAAAATTTGTGCTACTATGGGTAATTTGTAAATAGTATGTATGAGTAAAGAGAGGTCTCAAATTCGAGACGAGATTATGTCTTGTTATTTACTTTATAAAATAAATAAAAAATTGATTAAAACGTGCATCGCATCGTGCAGATTACTAGTATATATATCTCTACTATTATAATGGGAGAAGGGGTTAGTGTCATTTGTCATTGACTGTCATTTTGTCAACACGTGCGCTGCACGTGTTGACAAAATGGCTCACTTTGGTAAATATTTTCGAAAGTGGACCAGTTTGGTAAATATTTTCGAAAGTGGATCAGTTTGGAAATTATTTTCTTTCTGTCCTTTCCATTATCCCTTCAATTTTCCCTTTTTTTGGTCTTTTTCCTTCTTCCTCCACGTGCATCGCACGTGTATTTTTTTTAAAATCCTTTTCATCCGGTTATTTTTGGTCTTTTTCCTTCTTCCTCCACGTGCATAGCACGTGCATGATACTAGTATATTATAATGTTAGAGATTGACGAGAAAATGTGTTGGTCAGAGCATCCACAGTCGTTTTTCTCAATTGCTATAATATGGCAGCTACAGTATAGCAAATACGATCGTTCACTGCAGTCGTCGTTTGCTATAATATTTCTATTTTTTAGAGTGACGGGGTATCATACCCCGTCCGATCGTTTCAAATAAATTAAAAAGATTTAATTACTTATTAACTAAAAAACTATATTAATTAACTAAATTAAATAATATAAAACTAACTAAACCTAATTAATATACTAACTAAACCTATTAATATACAACTAATCCTAAAAGTACACTGCACACAGCATTAAATTTCCCCCCTTCAAAGCTGGACGGGGTATCATACCCCGGACGGGGTATGTGTCCCCATCCCATCTTTTTTTTTTTTTTTTTTTTACCTATCGCTCAATCCTGAGCGTTCGTTTTATTAAAAAAAAAAACAAATAAAAAAAAGGGAGAGACGGGATTTGATACCCCGTCCGGGGTATCATTCCCCGTCCGACCTTTTAAAAAAAAAAATTAAGAAAATAGGAGAGACGGTATATGATCCTCCGTCTCAGTCGATTAAAAAATATTATAATCCTTCGGACGGTATATGATTCCCCGTCTTCTATATTTGAGAATTCTTACTTTCGTTTCTCAAATTTGAGAAACATATTTGAGAAGAATGGAAAAAATGGCAATTATAGCAAACGAGTGCAGCACACCGTTTGTTATAATATGGGAAAATGGGAGAAATAGAAAACGACTGTGGATGCTCTCATATCCCCACTTGTATCATGGAAAAAGAAAGGAAAGCATGTTTCCAAAAGCTCCAGATATTTCGTGTTAACACATTTTAACCTTAAAAAAATAGAACATTCATTGTTTTATTTTAGTTTAGTTTAATCCCCTCTTTTTCACTCACACACACTACCTATTTTCTTGCCTCCTTTTCTTTTATTAATTTTTTTTTAAAGAAAAAATAATTGTGGTCAAAGGGTTTGCGTGTGGGAGTTGAAGAGGGTTTCTGGGAGCAACAAGTGAGCAACGTCAATGGATGCAATAATTGTGTTCCTTTTTTTGTGTGGGTATTTTGTTTGCTTAGCATGGTAGTGGGCAAAGAATCTTATACTTTTTTGTATATATGATATCCTATAGTTAGAGCATCCACACTCATTTGCTATATTTATCATTTTCTCATATTTTGAGAAACGATGGTCTGCAGTCGTTTGCTATTTTATCATATTTTGACAAAATCGCTACAATCGCTTCTCATATTTGAGAAACGAACTAGCGATTATTAAATTATAGGGGACGGAACATGCTGTTCCGTTTCTATTTTTTTAAAAAAGTTTAATGAAATCAGACGAAACATGTTATTTCGTCTGACTTTTATTTTTATTTTTAATTAATGATCAGACGGTACATCAAAAAAAAAAAAAAAAATTCAAAAAATCAAAATTCATCAAAGGGGACATGTTGTCCCGTTTGAAGCTTTTTTTGGCTTTAGGTTAGTATTAATTCTTAGGTTAGTATATAATTAAGTAGGTTAGGATATATTTTATTATTTAATTTATTTAATTAACTTATTTTAATATCTAATTATTAATTAATTAACTGTAAAAAAACGGAACGAAACAACATGTACCGTCTTTTTCAAATTATAGCAAATTACGACTGCAGCAAATTGTAATTTTTGCTATATGCTATTTTGTCATATTTTTGTATTTGAGAAATACGACTGTGGATGCTCTTACAGTACGAGAATCGATGGGTCTCGTCCAATGTTTTATAAACACTGAATAGGCCATCGAACCAGAGAGATAGCCGGTCTAGTTTCCCTGGGGTTCAACCAGATTCACTTGAGTTGAACCGGGTTTAGCAGAATGACGTTTTTTTTTTCTTTTCTTTTTAGTTGTAGTAGAAAACTCGAAATCTGTCATATAACTGAACCAAATTTAGGTCCAGTTTAGGTTGAATCCCGTTCGGTCCAATTTTTACAACATGGAACTCTTCTCCAAACGGCTTGCACGATCTCTTGCTCTAGCTAGGGATGCATTGAGATGCAAGTCGTCCTGTCGCAATCCAATCCAACGGTGCTTTTGTCTCCCTGTACAATACTACTAGTAATTTACACGTGCAATGCACGTTTTAATAATTTTAAAAAAATAAAAATAAAAACTCTGACGTAGGGAAGATTTAAACTGAAAATCTCTTTTATATTAGTTATGTACGTGCGTTGTACATGTTGGTAGAATGACAAATGACAAAATGACAAAATGACAAATCCAATCCAACGGTGCTTTTGTCTCCCTATACAATATCGTATACGGGACTAGTTTTGGTGTTTGGACCACTATTTTCAACATATTATCCTCTGTTTTCTAGTATTATTGTTTGATATACGTATTTAAATATGGTTTGAGTAGAAGAAAAGAAAGAGATGGAAGAGGGAGAGAGTGATGTGCATGTGTGTGTGTTTGTTTTGTGGGATGTTTGTTAGGGTCCCATTCCCATACATGTGTGTATCGTGCCTTTTGGCATTGGAAAAGTAAATCGGTTTGGAGTCTTGCATGTGGCATCAATTAAGACCCATGGGCTACATCCACAGTTTGCGGTGCAGGTACCTTGAGTACTAATATTATATTAAGAGCAATGGTTCATTGCAAACAAAATCATTGTTTAGAATAGCGACTTCGTTCAGACAACGGCTTAGGTGTATAACTTAAGCCGTTGTTTTAGAAAAACTGCTTAGATTTATAATATAAGTCGTTGTTTTCAACAACTACTTAAGTAGTTTATATATCCGTTTGCACTGGATCCGTTTGCAATGGAGCATTGTTCTTATATTAAATAAATAAATAAGTATATATATATATATATATATATAGAGAGAGAGAGAGAGAGAGAGAGAGAGAGAGAGAAATGCTCCACCGAAAACGAGTTTGTTTTCACAGACTCGTGAAAACAGCGATTCTGACCGTTGGATCGCTCTGGATCATGATCAACGGATCAGATCGAGCCCGCCCATCACCCATCTCACTTAAGTGGCGGAGGGGTAATTTGGAAATTTCGTCCCAAATAACTCTTCGCCTCATTCGCTCTAAAAAATTATAAAAAATTGAATGAACCAGCTAGGCCGTTATTTGGAACAATGACTTTTTATAACCTAGGTCTAGGCTATAAAATTTCGTTGTTTCAAACAAGTTAGGCTATAAAATTTTATAGCCTAGTAAAAGGCCGTTGTTCGAAACAACGGTCTAGCTTCATTTAATTTTTTATAACCCACAACTAAAGCGGATCTGTTTTCACGGATCTGTGAAAACAGACCCATTTTCAATGGAGTATTTCTCACACATATATATATATATATAACAATTGTTTTGTTAATTAGAAATTAATAAAATAAGCTTACTATATAGCGATAAGATATTGATACGAGTGGGAATAGAAATGTTTATAAATCAAACAGATGCATCAAATGCGATAGATTGATTTAGGATGCGATAGTTTGTTGATTAAGAGCATCTGTAGTCGTGGGCTAAAAACCCAAAATTTGGAAAAATTTAGAAAAAACGAGCTGTAGTCGTCGTCCAAATACCCAAAATTTGGGTGTACGAGGAACAGTTCGTGGCCAAATATAGCAGACGATTTGGCCAAATGCAAAATATAGCGAACGAACTATTTTCTTTCGTCCGTCAGAATTGACGAATGATTAAATTTCGTCTCGTAGGTGAGACGAATGATTAAATAAAAAAAAAGAAGGGACGAACGATTATACATCGTCAATCTTAACGGACGAACCATAATCTATCGTCCCAGGTATTTTTCCAATTTTTTTTTGTCTTTTAGTGCTTAAAAAAAATTTTTTTTTTTTAAAAATGGGACGGATGATTACACCCCGTCAATTTCATTGGACGGGGCATAATCTCCCGTCCATGTATTTTTCCAATTTTTTTTTTTTTTTTTTTTTTTTTTGTCTTAGTTTTTAAAAAAAAAAATTTTAAAAAAAAGGGACGGTTGATTACACCCCGTCAATTTCATTGGACGGGGCATAATCTCCCGTCCAGGTACTTTTCCATTTTTTTTTTTTTTTTGTCTTTTAGTGCAAAAAAAAAAAAAATTAAAAAAAACTTAGGGACGGACGATTATACCTCGTCATTCTTAATGGACGAGTGATAATCTCTCGTTCGGCTATATTTTAGCTTTAAACGACTGTAGTGCGCACTGATATTTTCTATTTCCAAAAGTCAAATACCCAAAATTTACAAATGAATGACTACAGATGGTCTTAAAAGGACTTAATTACCAGATACGTCCTTGATGCAGCGATAGATTGATTTAGGATTGACATTAACAGAAGTACATGATATAAGAGCTTTCCCTACATGTAAAGAACACTAAGATGAAAACCTACACAAATAAATGCATTGATCTTTCACAGCAACTAGGGATTTCACCACCATGAAAGTTATCAAGTGAATTCCATTGTCGTAACAGGAGAGTAAATTCAATGGAGAATGATGTTCACTTGACAAAACTCCTTGTTAAGATTAACAGAGAGATCGAAAAATATTATTAGATTAATTATAATTGAGTACAATGTCTTCTATATATAAGAGAACCAATCACTAAACTAATACATAATCCGATATGAGACTAAATATCTAATATAATATATAATACCTCATCTCAAACTCACGTTGAGTCGAACAGTGTGAGTTTACCCACCAAGTATCGAAATCTCTGAACAGTGTGAGATTTGATAAAAAAAGTTTGTTGTCTGCTGTGAAGATGTAACAGAATGAAGTAAAATGATTCATGCTTCAAATGCTCATGAACATAGTGACAATCAATCTCTATGTATTTCGTTCGCTCATGAAAGACTGAGTTGCTTGCAATGTGCAATGCACTCCGTTTATCACAATGAACAGGAGTATGTCCTATCAGAGTGACATACATATATGATTATAGCCAACGAACATGAATAATCTCTCTAGTTGTAGCTGTCATCACTCTGTACTCAGTTTCTGTGGAAGAACATGCAACAACTGTCTATTTCTTTGCTTCGCCATAAGATCAGTGAATCACCAGGAAATAGACAGAAACCTGTGGTAGACCGTCTGGTATTTGGATCACCTGCCCAATGTGAATCAGAATATGCACTGAGCTCCAGTTTAGATGTAGAAGACATAAATAATGAACGAGCGATAGTGCCCCGAAGATATCTGAGATTCCGAAGAAGAGCACTTTAGTGAACTGATGTGGGAGCAGAAATAAACTGGCTGACAATACTGACTGTATGAGCAATACTGGGTCTGATCATGCATAAGTAGATAAGCTGGCCAACAATCTGCCTGTATCTAGTGAGATTGGGAAGGAGCTCACCATCTGTTGGACGAGTGTTCACGTGAAGCTCTAAGTGAGTATCGGTTGATCGGCTGTCAAAGAGACATGCAGCGGAGATAATGTATGATGGGTATTTCTGTTGAGAAATGAGTATCCCCCGAGAGCCATGGACAATCTTTAGACTCGAAAAGTAGCGTAGTCTGCCAAGGTCTTTCATATGGAACTGCTTGTGAAGGCATTTTTGAGTGGATGCAATGTCTACGGTGTCATCTCTGGTAATAATCATATCATTAACATATAGTAGTAGAAGTACACTTCCCTACGGTGATGATCGCATAAAAATAGAGTGCTCCTGTAATACCCCAGATTTGGAGCGAACAGTCGACTGGTAGTGTTAGCAGTCGACTGGTCTGCGTATTCGGAATTTGAAAGATTTGAGAAGGATTTGAGAAATATAGTCCCACATGGGAAGTATACAAAAACTAATTTGAGTATAAACATAATTAGCCAATGATCAAGAGTCACCTAATTGGTTAACCACCTTTTGAGAGGCAGCCTGTGGTGGGCAGTTGTACTACATAGTATCTAATTTGTCTTCTAAAAATATTAAAATTGTCTTAGTATTGGGGCGGGGCGTTACAAATGGTATCAGAGCCGACTTTCGACACCGAGTGTAGAAGAGAGCCTATGATCTAGTTCACGGCAGGGAGATGATTCTCCGGATAAACAGGGTGCACTTGTATGTACCGGGTGTTTCTACACATTTCGTGGAATCGAGGACTATTCTACAACGGCTAGAAAGGCAGATTCTACACTAGATGTGTGTCCCGTACTCAGCGAGGACGCTGATTTCTAAAGGTGGGGTGTATGTAATAATCCAGATTTGGAGCGAACAGTCGACTGGTAGTGTTAGCATTCGACTGGTCTGCGTATTCGGAATTTAAGAGATTTGAGAAGGATTTGATAAGGATTTGAGAAATATAGTCCCACATGGGAAGTATACAAAAACTAATTTGAGTATAAATATAATTAGCCAATGATCAAGAGTCACCTAATTGGTTAACCACCTTTTGAGAGGCAGACTGTGGTGGGCAGTTGTACTACATAGTATCTAATTTGTCTTCTAAAAATATTAAAATTGTCTAAGTATTGGGGCGGGGCGTTACAACTCCTATCAACTATGATTGAAACCGGCATGTGTGATGACACGGCGAAAACACTCAAACCGGGATCGAGGAGCCTGTTTTAGGCCATATATAGCTCGACGTAGACGACAAACATGACGAGGAGATGTAGTAAGGCCATGAGGGAGATGCATGTAAACAACCTCAGATAAAGTACCATGAAGAAATGCATTATTCGTGTCCATCTGGTACAACGGTCACTGACGGTTGGTAGCAACAGTAAGAAGGGTGCAAATTATAGTCATCTATGCAACTGGAGCAAAAGTCTTATCCTAATCAATGTCATGATCTTGAGTGAATTCTCGGGTAACTAGACGAGTCTTGTGCCGCTCAATGGAGCCATCAGGTCGATATTTGACCATGCAGATCCACTTGCAGCTAATAGGCTGGACGCCCACTGACAGTGGAACAACATCCTAAGTGCTAGTATGATAAAATGCACCGAACTCCTCTGCAATAACTTTACGCCACTCGGGATATTGAATTGCTTCCTAATAGGTTCTGGGTTTACGTGTGAAGTGTATAGCAGTGAGATATGCATGGAACTGTGGTGTATAGAAAGCTAGTGGTAATGCTAAACTGGTTATAAGGACCTGTGACATCAGGTGTATAACTTGCTGGTGGGATGCCCGAAGTGAAACGTGTAGACTGACAAACTGGTGGTGGATTGGCATGGTGTGGGGGTAAGGTCGGTCAGGTGGGTGCATACAACAATGAGGATGCAGGTGGTGTGGGTGCATGATGTTGTGGTAATGCAGGTGAGAGGTGTTTATGTTGGAGGAACAAATGGTATAATGTCTGTATGAGATGAGAGAGGAGCCAATGGAGTGAGATCGAAGGGAATGCGTGAAGATGTGTTCGAGGAGGTAGACCCAATAACTGGGGAATTGAGAAAGCTAGTATCCTCAGGAGAGGACAAGTAGTAATGAGAGTTTTCCACAAAGGAGATATGTCAGAAAATACAGGCACGAACCGCCGAAGGATCAAAATAAAGAAATTCTTTGTGCTCGGAACAGATACCTAGGTGAACACACTTAGTAGCGCGGGCGATCAGCTTCATGCGCTCGGTGGGAGGGAGAATGACGTAACATGTGCACGGTGCGTACTGTAATCCGGTGATGAGTGATGAAAAACCTCATAAGGTGTCGTCTCAGATAGGATAGACGAGGGGGTGATGTTAATAAGGCTAACAAAAGTCATGGCAGTTTCAGCCCAGAAAGAACGAGGAACAGAAGAGAAAAGTAAAAGAGCGCGAGCCATTTCAAAAATGTGACGATTCTTGCGTTCAGCTACACCATCCTGCTCATGTGTGTGAGTGCATTATTGCTGAAAAAGTGTCGTAAGACTGAAGGATCGATCTCATAGTAGTGGAAATGTACTCACTCACCGTCTGAGCGAAAAATCTTCATGCGCACGCCGAACTGAGTGTGAATTATGGTCGCAAAGAATTGGTAAATATTAGGAATCTTAAATCGTTGGCGCATAAGAAAGATTTATGTATATCGAGTGAAGTCATCGATGAAAGTAACATATTAGAAGTAACCTGTGCTAGAAGGTACATTAGAGGGTCCTTATATGTCAGAATAAACAAGTTAAAAAGGAAGGGTGGTTTGAGAAGTGCTTATGTTATTAAAAGGGAGTGTTATGTGCTTGGCAAACTCACAATCCTGACAAACAGACAAATGTGTAAACGAAAAATGACCAATGGCACCACTACGGATTAAATTCTTGAGATAAGACTCACTAACATGACCTAAACATTTGTGCCACAGATTAGCTTCAAAGGATACAACACCAGCAAAATTTGACTGAGATTTATGTGCATGTAAAAAATTAAGATGATATAGACGATCCTGTCGACTAGCACGCCTAAACTCCTGACCAATGTGTAAATCTGTAATAGAACAAGCTAAAGAATCGAATGTAACGACAAGACCACTATATGCACTAATGAAAATAAGGTTCATGGATAAATGGAGAGCAAAAAGAACATAAGACAATGTGAGAGTGAGAGAGTTAATAGATTCTGAGTGTGTACTGAGAAGTTGTGAGTCATCAGTTGTGTGAAGGGATGAGAGTGAGAGAGAACTGCAGTGCTGGTGGTGAGTAGTGTATTACTAGTAAGATAATGTGATGCATCAAAATCTAAAATTTAAGAAGAATTCATACGGGAGTAACAGAGAATGCAGGGGCAAAGGGACCAACATTGACAGACTGACCAAAGAGCTTGAATTCCAGTTGAGTGAGGCGATGCTGAAAATTAACCCAATCAGCAGGAGATGACAAAGTTGGAGTAACAGTATGTCATGACAGAAGATGTAAAGGAAGAGATACATCGAGGAGGAAGGGGACTGATGATGATGTGGCAGAGATGAGGACAACGTTGTTGTTGTTGTTGTTGCCGGAATATGAATGTTGCTACTATTGTTGGTGTCGGAAGAAGAGGTGGGTCAGAGGTAGGGATGGTGTTGTTGTTGCTGATGCTGAGGTGGTAGAGCAAGCAGGAATCAGGATGACGGCGACGTTGCCGCTGTTGTTGAGATCTGGATGGGAATTTTGTTTCAGAAAATATTGTTTTTGCTGTTGAGATCTGGATGGGAATTTTGTTTCGGAAAATTTGCAGATGATGGGTTTTTCCGATGTTGAGGTTGAAGGAAGAGATTGAGTTTTGGGGATTGAAATTTGCAGATGATGGGTATTTGCCCTTCGGGATTTTTGTCGTCGGAGTTGTTGTTATTGTTGGTAGTCGCCGGAATTGGTGTTGCCGGAGTTGTTTGAGTCTTGATGTTGTTAAGAAGAAGCACTTTTTTGTAATTGGGGTTAGGAATTTATGAGGAGAAAAAAATTTAGGGTTAGTGCTTTGACACCATGTTAAGATTAACAGAAAAATTGAAAAATATCATTGGATTGATTATAATTAAGTACAATATCTTCTATATATATGAGAGAACCAAATACTAAACTAATACATAATCTGATATGAAACTAAATGTCCATAATATCTAACACTCCTAAAGTTCACAAAGTTGGTTTCCTATTACGCAAAAGTTCTCCGAAGCCCTACAAAGAATCCTAACCTTATTCTCGAGTTCAGCCACCTTAGTTCCTAGTAGAGTTTCTTTCTAGCTTGTAGATGGTCAAGAACGTTAAAACTCTATGGCTCGGTTAAGTTTTACAAGCTCTATTCTGATTTCATGTTTGCAAGTTGCAGCCTGCAATCCGAACCGCGGACAAGCAAACCTTGTATGAGCATGTGCTAATATTTGAACGAATTGGAGGCATGACATATTGTTTTTTTTGAAACAAAGAAGCTTCAATCATGGAGCAACTACTTTTCCACAAAGGGTGGGCGCATACCATCCTTAACAAGCAAAAGAGTTGCCCATCCATCCATTGATTAGTGTCTACAAACATACGTTGGTTGCCCTTTTCAGAAGCATCTATCTAAATATTATGATGGGGGACGTAAGGTTGTATGTGAGGTCGATATTGAAGGGGATGCTATGAAGATCTCTTAAACATCATATTGGAAGAAATTAAAACACCTGAAAGAAGAAAAATATTTGAAAGGAAATTATATATATTATTGATAGTGATGGGTTTTCTCTCATTTTCTTTGAAGATTAAAGGATCAAATCATTATCATACATTCAATCATTTTCTTTGCAGGAGGGACATTTATTTTAATTATGTATTATTAACATATAATATAGAGGAAGAAACAATGTTTTTTTCAACGATTATAGCTGAATACATTGCCGATGTGGAACTAAACTAAGTACTAGCTAGTTTATACAATATATAGGGCAAAAAACAAAGTACCCCCCTAACGTTTGGGCTTAATACAATATATCCATATAACGTTTGAAAAAGTACATTTAACCCATTCCACCGTTAACTTAACCCAATCCGTTAAGTTATAATTATTGAATTACCTTTTTACCCTTACCCTTTCATAATCAAATCTCTTCTTGTTTTTCTTCTTTCTTCATTCTTTTTCTTTTTCCTCTTTCTTCATTCTTATTCAGATTATGCAATTCATTTCAGATTATGCAAACAACTTATATCTTATTCATATTTCTGAAATTTAGTCAAGTTGCAACTTATTAGGCTTCGATGTGCAAAATACTTTTACAATGTATATTATTGATCCATCGATATGATTGATATTTTTCTTTCAACTTTTTTTCATTCATTCGTTCAATTTGTCTCATCTTTCAACCGCAAATTGGGAATTTTAAGTACATATTATAACACACAACGATGAAAAATAAAATTACAACTAATCATCCAATTTGCAGCTTGAGTCGTTCCCTATACTTTCTCTACTTCAACACCCGTTTCATTTTGAACTTCCTTCATTCTTGTTCATACACACAAAAGGACAAGAAACTATTTACAGATCAATGCACTTGTGCATAGAAAAAAAGATGCCAGCTTCAAGAGCTCGTCCCATCGAGAAAATTAACCAAAGAAGTTATTGGAGACTACGCTTCACTTCGATTTCTTCTCCGCTCTACTTCTGTTGCAAAGGAAAAGTGACTTCACTGTAACTGATATGAAGAAAATGTGAAACCCAATTGCCCTTCGTCCAATGCTTTCAGTTCAAGCTTCTGAAACGGGCTGCAGGTTTTGGCAACCAAGTGTTAGAAGCAGTCTCCTTTTTGGTTGAGACTGAAATAAATAAATAAATAAATAAATAAAAATTAAAAATTAAAAATTCATATATATAATAAATCATATATATGAAAAAGAATGAAGAAAGAGGAAAAAGAAGAAGAGATTTGATTATGAAAGGGTAAGGGTAAAAAGGTAATTCAATAATTCTAACTTAACGGATGGGGTTAAGTTAACGGTGGAATGAGTTAAATGTACTTTTTCAAACGTTATATGGACATATTGTATTAAGCCCAAACGTTAGGGGGGTACTTTGTTTTTTGCCCTAATATATATATATATATATATATAGAGAGAGAGAGAGAGAGAGCAATGCTCCATTGCAAACCACTGAAGACGTTGTTCAGAACAACGACTTAGTTTATTTTGAACCTAAGCCGGTTATATTCGTAACAACGGCATAAGCCGTTGTTTTGGAACAATGGCTTAGATTTATAACCTAAACAACAGCTTTAAGCCTATGCCGTTGTTTTGGAACAACGGCTTAGATTTATAACCTAAGCCGTTGTTTCCAACAACGGCTTTAGTGGTTTGGATACCCGTTTGCATGAATTTATTTGCAATGGAGCATTGCTTTTATATATATATATATCTATATAATAAATTACAAAGAAAGCTATCAAGTGGCTCTCATTCAATCTACTCTAAAATCAATGGCCTAGATTGATTCTCACAAAACATATTTTTTCTCCAAAAATTTCAAACCCCAAAATTAAAATTTTCCTCCCAAAACTAAAAAACTCATTACTTTATTACTATCTCTCTCCTCTCTCTTCATTTTTTCATATTTCTCTCTTTCTCTCTCTCCCTCTCTCTCCCATTCTTTCTTTATTCACTTAGAAATTTAGATTTTAAGATTTCAGGTTTGTAAAATTTTCAGAATTTTTATGCTTTTTTTATTGCACATGTTATATTGAAAATAACAAATATCTCATCAACAGTAAAATTTCATCTTTTTCCACATTTAAAGTTCTAAGAAGTTGGATTTTATGCCCTCATTTGTAATTATTTTTCGACATATACTAATAGAAATATGAACTTTTATTTACAACTAATTATTATCATACTATTCAAACTTAAACTACATAATTGTTGTTTTACTGTTTACAGAGTTTTTCGTATGTTGTATCGCTCCGAAAACGTGCTGTAGGCACGTGCCCACAGGCAAATCTAGTATATATATAAATAGAAAGATGGATATATTTTACAACTGATGGATTATTTGTAAATAAATTCCTCCTACCAGTATCCCTTTTTTTTTAGATGTTATTTTCTCGTCTCTCCTTAAATCACCGCAACCTTACCTTCTTCGCCTTTGCCTTTGCCTTTGCCTTTGCTAGCTGGTATTAGGATTTTGAGAATTAAAAAAATTGGAATTAAAGACGAAAGAGATAAAATTTTAGTAAAAATGTGTCTTCGCATTGGAAAGTACATATGTTTTAACATAAATATAAATATTTCGTTTGCAACATAAAACAAATTTCAATCGAATTTGAAAATTACTTCTAACAGTCTGAAAATAACTTTTCAAACTGTAAAAGGTTTAAAAATTTATCCTTTAAAACTCTATGAATGGCATGTTCAATACCAAATCTTTGAAGGTGTATATAAAAATAAGGAAGACCTAAAGGATGCATCTACAAAAATCTAAAATGAAGACACAGAATGGGGTCAATGCTAGCTGGATTTGAATATAAGACCAAGATCTTCTTGTCTATCAAGCAACATATAATCAATTAATTAATATAACTAAGAAAAGATGGGAATATTAATTAAGAAATGTAAGCATCAATGTGAGACAGAAAATGATAATAATTAGTGCCCTTGTCTCCAGGGAGTTAATATTATTCAATTTATTTGGGACTTATCTGGTGAAAAGTGGCAGCATTGGCAGGTCACGGACGCCAAATAGGGTTTGGGCGGCTGCTGGGATTATTTAATGTCCTAATCACAAGTGAGTATGATCTATGATAACTCATAGGCAAAGGTTAAGTACTAGATTGTGTAGAATTAGAGCATCCACAGTCGTTGAAGCCAAATTTTGGATAAATAGCAATTGAGAAATAGAAAAAAGAGAATGTTGCTGCAGTCGTTCAAAGCCATTTTCGATTGGTCGTTTGTTTTTGTTTAAACGACGGAAGATTATCTACCGTTAATTTGATCGCACGGTTCATTATTCTCCGTCCCTTTTAATTTATATTTTTTTTTTAATAAAAAAGCTCATAGACGGCTCAATATACACCGTTATTTTCATCGCACGATTCATTATATTCCGTCCGTTCTTAAAAAAAAAAAAATTTTAAAAAAAACCACAGACGGTTCATATTGAACCGTTAATTACATCAAACGGTTGATTATCAACCGTCCCTACCTTAATTATGAACGAATCCACTGATTATCATTAGTTATCCCACATTATGAACCCACAATATGAACTCACATTTAGGACCCACATTATGAACCGAAGATCAAGTTTTAAATTTTTTTTTAGGACCCACTGATTAGGACCCACTGATTATCATTCATTAGTTTTAAATTTTTTTTTTTTTTTAAATCCCACAGACGGTTCATTATGAACCGTTAATTACATCCCACGGTATTTTATATACCGTCCCTGTTAAAAAATTTTTTTTAAAAAAAAGAACGCACAGACGGTTAAATATGCACCGTCATTTTGATCGGACGGTTGATTATCAACCGTCTGTTGATTTTTTTTTTTTTTTTTTTTTTAAAAAAAACTGGTTAATCATTGGCTAGCGTACCTTCTGTACGAGACGGACTATTATTTGCCGTTAATTAGATCGGACGGATTATAATCTTCCGTGAGCTATATTTTCCATTTCGCCAAATCGCCAGCCATATTTGGCAACACACTGTTCATCATCAACCCAAATTTTGGGTATTTGGAAGACGACTGCAGTTCGTTTTTTTTCCAAATTTTCCAAATTTTGGGTATTTAGCCCACGACTGTGGATGCTCTTAGGGTTGTGCATTGGGCTGGATTTTATCTGAGTAGATACTATTATACAGGATGATCAACACTGTTTATGATGATCAACATATGAGAATATGGGCAGAAGTCATTTTCCAGCGTTTGAAGTGATTGCAAGGGGAACAGTTTTTCACTGATATGACATGTTGGAACTTTAACTTAGAAAAGATGTCTCCTGAAGCGTCTGGTTTACATACACATGTGATTATGATCTATTGATAGCACATTAGCAATTAGCACCATCACATTTACTGGTTACCCGGAGACGGCATTAAACCGGAACTGACCCGATTTATACGGATCCGTATTCTAAAATAAGACCCGATGAACTTCCGGATCTGGGACTAGGTCCGGATCCGGGTCCAGGTCCGCTCAAAATAGAACCGATCAGACCCCACACCCGTTAAAACATATCCCCAAAAAATATAGAATTTGAATAATATGGTTATAGAGATATGCATGTAAATAGCAATTGTTGAAGATATATATGTAAATATAATATTTATTCATGTACTTAAGTACAAAAATTGTTAGAACCGTAGGGTATCGGGTGAAAATTACTTAAGTGTAAATATTTATTTCATGCTACCGGACCTGAGGGGTTGATTTTTTAAGTAGGACCCGAACCCAGTTCTCGCAAGTTCGTGTCCGGGTAGTAGAGGACCCGACCCAATAGGATCCGATACCAGCTCTATTAGCAATGATATGACATGTTGGAACTTTAATACAAGAAAGAGGTCTCCTGAAGCGTCGGGTTTACAAACACAAGTGTTGTAGAGGAAAGTAGTGAAGGGAAAAACTAGGGTTTATTAAGGCGTATAACGTACTCAGCGGAAGCGGTTTAATCGCGCAATCAACATTGCAATACAATTTTTTTTTCCAATAGTCAGAATCACCATGAACCAAAATGAATTAGATCAAAATAGAAAGATTTTGGATTACCTTTCATCGATGCCAAGAACTCCTTCGTGGTGGTTTCAGTAATGAGGCGCCTAAGTATTAGTCCTCCGCCGGTATTCTACGTCAAACCTTTCTTGGAATACTGTATCCTCTCCTTAACTCTCTTTTGATTAATATGAGAATGAGCCTCACTCATATCTTATTTTCTTGTATGTTGAGGAAGAATTATTCTTCCCTATTTATAGTGGAGGTCATATATTTATATGGTATGTAATTTGTTTTCATATAAAAGATATTCACAAAATATTTGTCCGCATAATTATTAACTATATATTGTAAAAATAATATAGACGATGTTGTAAAGATGTTGTAAAATATAAGAGACAATATAATAGAGTATAATTTTTATTCCAATCATTTCTTCAAGTTTGTAGAAGCCTATTTATAGGCTTACAAAAGAAATTGAAAGGACAAACATGGAGTAAATGGTAAGTGGAGAACATGGAGATCATGGGGTTAGTGGAGAAAATGGGATAATGGAGAGACATTCACATTAATTGATTTTTAACACTCCCCCTTGAATGTCTCGTAATTGTGGATAAGAATATGCCTGGAAACTGCCTCATTAAAAACCTTACCAAGAAAACCCAATGGGACAAAACTTGGTAAAGGAAAAAAGAGTGCACTGCATATCTTTTCTCCCCCTGAAAAGATCGTCCTTTTAGATCTTTCAAACGACGTATCCCAATCATGTTTACCATCTTTTCAAATGTTGTCGTGGGTAGAGCTTTAGTGAACAAATCTGCTGGATTCTCACTTGACTTTATCTACTGAACACTTATTTCACCCTTTTGTTGAAGATCATGAGTGAAGAAGAACTTTGGTGAGATATGCTTCATTTTATCACCTTTGATGTAGCCATCATTTAGCTGAGCTATGCATGCTGTATTATCTTCAAATAAGGTTGTGGGGATATCTTTATTGACTGAAAGGCCACACGTTCTCCGGATATATTGAGATATCGACCTCAACCAAACACATTCACGACTTGCCTCGTGGATTGCCAATATTTCTGCATGATTAGTTGAAGTTGCTACTAGTGTTTGCTTTGTAGAACGCCATAAAATTGCTGTTCCTCTGCAGGTGAACACATATCCTGATTGAGATCAGGCTTTATGTGGATCAGATAAATATCCTGCATCTGCATACCCAATTAAATCTGATTTGGACAGGTTAGAATAATACAAGCCCATATCCATGGTCCATCGAAGATATCTAAATATATGTTTCACACCATTCTAATATCTTCGAGTTGGTGAAGAACTATATCTTGCCAATAAATTTACCGCAAAAAATATATCAGGACGTGTATTGTTAGCAAGATACATCAATGCTCCAATGGCACTAAGATATGGTACTTCAGGACCAAGTTGTTCTTCATGTTCCTCACGAGGTCTAAACACATCTTTATTAACATCTAATGACCTCACTCGCATGGGGGTACTTAAGGGATCGATGAGCTTTATCCATGTAAAACCTTTTATGTACTTTTTCTAGATAAGTGGATTGATGCAAGAAAATTCCATCTTTCAAATATTCAATTTGAAGACCTAAACAATATCATGTTTTTCCAAGGTCTTTCATTTCAAATTCTCTCTTTAAACATTGCACGGCTTGTAATAACTCTTCAGGAGTTTCGATGATATTTAAATCATCAACATAAACAGCAATTATAACAAATTTTGATCCTAAACCTTTTATAAACATACATGGGCATATAGGATCATTGTTATAACCCTCTTTTATTAAAAATTCACTCAGACGGTTATACCACATCCGTCCTGATTGTTTCAATCCATATAACGCTTTGTTTAACTTTACTGAGTAAATTTTTCGGGAATTATCATTATGTGCTTCTGGCACTTTAAATCCTTCAGGGATTTTCATATATATATCATGGTCTAATGAAAACATACAAATAGGCCGTGACCACATCCATGAGGCGCATTTCAAGTCTTTCATGCACTGCCAGACATATCAAATATCAAAATATTATTGCATCCACCACAGGAGAATATGTCTCTTCATAATCAACACCAGGTATCTGGGTAAAACCTTGTGCGACAAGCCGTGCTTTATATCTAGTAATCTCCTTTCATTCATTTCTTTTTCTTACAAATACCTATTTATAGCCTACTAGTTTGATCTATTTTGGTGTTCGGACTACAGGTCCAAAAACTCATCGTTTTTCAAACGAGTCTAATTCAAACTTAATTGCCTCTTTCCATTTTGGCCAATCATTTCTATTTCTTCACTCTTCCATAGAGGTAGGTTCATGATCCTCGTTTTCATTTATGATATCGTGTGCTATATTATATATAAAAATATTGTCGACAATTATATTATTCCGGTCCCATCTTCTTTCCGTAATGACATAGTTAATCGAGATCTCTTCATTTTCATTAATTTCAAGTACCTGATTCTCTTCATTATTAACTATGTCAATATTCTCTTCTGTAGAGACATCCTCGATTTGACAATCATGGTTATTTGCTCCTTTTCTTTTTCGAGGATGTTTATCTTTGGAACTAAATGGTGTACCACGCTTCAAATGTGCCTTAGACTCACTAACAATTATAGGTTGTCCTTCAGGGACATCAATTTTGACAGGAGCATTTACAACTGGAATATAAGATTTTGTTACTCTTTTGTGGTCAGTAAATGCGTCTGGCAGTTGATTTGCAATACCTTGCAAATGAATTATCCTTTGAACTTTTAATTCACTTTCTTTTGTTAGAGGATCTAAACTTTTCAATGATAATTTATTTCATGAAATCTCTTTTTCCAACTGTTTATTATCTCCCCCTAATGTTGGGAATAATGATTCATCAAAGTGACAATCTGTAAACCTTGCAGTAAACAAATCTCTAGTTGGTTCAATATACTTGATTATAGATGGAGATTCATACCCAACATATATTCCCGTCCTCCTTTGAGGTCCCATTTTTGTGCGTTGTGGTGAATTAATTGGGACATATATCGCACATCCGAAAATTCGTAAATGGGAAATATTTGGTTCCTGACCATGAACCAATTGTAAGGGAGAATTATCATTATAACTGGTTGGCCAGATGCGTATAAGTTGTGCTGCATGTAAAACAGCATGTCCCTAGGCCCAAACGGGGAGATTTGATTTCATAAGCATTGGTCTAGCAAGGATCCGTTTTATAAATGATTCTGTCAAATCATTTTGAGTGTGAACATAGGCTACTGGATGTTCCACTTGTATCCCAATTGACGTACAATAATTCATAAAAGATTGGGATGTAAATTCACCAGTATTATCAAAACGAATTGTCTTTATCGGAATATCAGGAAAATGTGCCCGCAACCGAGTTATTTGTGCAAGTAATCTTGCAAAAGCCAAATTACGAGATGATAATAAACACACATGTGACCATCGAGTTGATGCGTCAATTAGAACCATAAAATACCGAAACAGTCCACACGGGGGATGAATTAGACAACATATATCACCATGAATTCGTTCTAAAAATGATAGTGATTCGTTCTTTATTTTGGCTGATGAGGGCCTTGTAATTAACTTTCCTTTGGAACAAGCAATACAAGAAAATTCATGGGATTGAAAAATCTTCTGGTTTTTCAATGAATGGCCACATGATTTCTCGATAATTTTCCTCATCAACGTTGAACCGGGATGACCTAACCGATCATGCCAAACCTTAAATATATCTGTAAACTTCTGGTTTATAGTATCAGTAAACTTCATATTTACTGTATTATATGATTCAACCATTCTTATAGTTGTATAATACAATCCAGATGAGAAAGCTGGTAAATTTTTTCACACACACTTTTTGTCCATCATAGTTGAGGTAATACAAAGATATTCAATACCTCTTTCATTCATAGTCTCAATATGATATCCATTTAGACGAATATCTTTAAAACTTAATAAGTTTCTTTGAGACTTAGGTGAAAATAATGCATTTTCAATTATGAATTTTGTGCTTTCTGGCATTATAGAATTTGCTCTTCCGGAGCCTTCAATTATCTTTGCACAGCCTGATATGGTATTAACATGTGCTTGATCATTTCTCATATTAGAAAAATATTTTTTTATCTTTAAGAATGGTGTGTGTAGTAGCACTGTCTGCAAGACATATATCTCCAACTTGGATCTTGGATTGATACATATTCATAATCTTGGATCATAATCAATTAATGAGTGGTCCAAGTATATATATATTTTTAAAGCCCATGGATTTTACCTAGTGATTAAATGTTGACACAGATAAGTGATTAAATGTTCACACAGATAAGATATACTTTCCATGGTAGCCTTATTCCTACTAGGCCATGGGATTTATGATAGCCTTGTTCTCCTTGGATCAAATGCCCTTCGATCCAAGTAAACTTTGGACCATAAACAACAAAATGCCTATATTAGAAATATTAATTACTAATTGTTTCACTTTCAGATATGGATTGATTAAAGGAGCATTCAAACTATTCATTTTTTTTTCTTTCAAATCTTCAGGACATGATAACAACCATCAATATAATTTTCCTTCTCCAACTCTTAATACTATTTGACAAAACAGCCCACTCCATTGCTCCTTGGGTTAATGAGCTTTACTACTTGATCAATTAGGAAGAACTTTCTGTTATGCATCATTCCAGATATTACAGCAAACCCCTCATTCATAAATTTTCTTCTGGGAAAAATGCAACAAATTACATATTTTAACCAGGTTGAATTCTGCTCGTAAAATCAGATAAATCTTTCATGTAACCTTCACAACATTATATTTATTTACAACTAACTTCATTTAGAAGATGGATGGCTTGGGAAAGGTGGTTACTACTGTTACTTTTTCATTGATTAATTGTCGTATTGAGTCAATCAGTAGTGTGATGGTAGATTTAGATATATGATATTAGATTTCAGTCAAGTTTATAGCTTACACCCTGAGTCCCTGACACAACTAGTGTGCATCTATAACAACATGAGGGAACAAGAATATATACCAAGAGTAATGCTACATCCACTACCAAAGCTCTTTACCAAAGCAGTATGAGCATCTAGAAGGTTATGCAAATTGGGAAAACAACCACAAACAAGTAAAATTTTCATATACAGGAGGCACTTAGTTAAAGTTTAAACTCCTACCTAACAAGAATATGCTTGAGATATGATGAAGCAATGATGAGATATAAGCATTTAATTTCATTAAGGCTATAGACTAGGTTGACCAAGAAGGTATTATCTTCAGTGTTCTTAACTGCGTTTCTGAATATTTGACATTTTGAAAACATATTGTCTAATGTTTTGCAATTTCATTAAACTAACATAATCCATGTTTTGTTCATTTAGCTGGATGAAACTAGGACTCGTGAGAATCAGATGGAAAATTTTTACAACATAACATCCAATTTTATCTAGTACTAGTATCCATGATAAGGATGAGAAAAAATGACTAGCAGGTGATACATATAAATTACAATTTGAAACGTGATTAGGGCACTAACCCAAGCAACGAGTAGACAAAATGCGACTGATGCCAATTGGTGTAGTTCATTGATCTAAGATGAGAGGCTTATCATCAACCTCAGAAACCAGGGAACACAAGTTCGGCACAATATCGACAGGATAGCCTAGAAAGTACACAACAAAACCAAACTCGAATAGTTGAAGTAGAGCCTCGTGCTGATAACGTATTGTAAAAATAATAGAGACGATGTTGTAAAATATAAGAGACAATAGAATAGAGTATAATTTTTATTCTAATCATTTCTTCAAGTTTGTACAAGCCTATTTATAGGCTTACAAAAGAAGTTGAAAGGACAAATATGGAGTAAATAGTGAGTGGAGAACATGGTGATCATGGGGTTAGTGGAGAAAATGGGATAAGGGAGAGACATTCACATTAATTGATTTTTAACACTATAAAAAGATATCATCATTTTTTATAGTTAATGTATTATATCATCTCAAATATTAATTAGTTGAATTCAAATGTTCCAACTATTAAAATATTCTAGAACGTGAGTATTCATCATTTAATCATGACGAACAAAATTTATTTATCTCATAAGCAAATTGACAACTATATGACATTTTGTACTAGCAGAACTATTTTTCATATTTAATATATCTATATATGTATATATCAAATTATTTGATTCCAAATTTTATCAAATAAAATTCCAAATTGAATTTTCTAAAAAAATCTTGTATTGTGTGTGACCCATTGAGTTTCACATTAAGCCGGCAGTGAAGATATTAAACTTCTTTATTTCTCTACAAGTCATGAGTAATGTCTAGTAAAGTGTCATGACTATCCAGATAATGTAAGTTTGTTTACTGAAATCAATTGTACCATTTAGTGATTAGTTCACGTATAATTAAATTCTCCGATCATACAATGTTCTAAAAAAGCTTAGGGTACGAATTAATGTCAAACCCTAACTACTTAATCATATATGTCTGATAAATTAGTGATTGACTCAAATGAATACTTATTAACTCCTTTCTAAAATTCATTTTGTTATGGTCATTTGCTGAGTCAACACTTTATAGAATTACATAGATTATTCTTTTCTTCTAATAGAAGTTATCAATTTCTTATTGATTGCTTACTCCCTTCCATGAAAGTCTCACTATGTCCAGAATATCCTACGTATACGTACACATGTCTTAGAAAGTCGTACTAAGAAATAAACCAAAACATAGATTGACAGACACAAAATGCTATGACAATCTCATGTTTTAGAATCATCTATTGACATTCTTTTAGACTTTCCATTAGATTATTCGTTTAGTGAGTATGTTCTGCGAACTAAATCATTTAGCACCTGCACTTTTATATTAATGTCTCTATATAAATAATTGTGAGATCAATTATTCTCTACTTTAGAGCATATAACGAGTATACTAGTCTTACCACAATTACCGATGTCCAATCTCAGTAATCTTATAACTAAGAACATTTTAGATTAACTATATTAAGTTCATGTCTCACTGACATAATCTCATCTTGTCCCTAAACAAATTTAATTAATCCATGAACTTCATCATAACTATAAATAAATTACATAAATAAGAATAAGCAGCATATGATGAATAAAACTCCTGAAACAACTTTATTAATTATGAATATTGTTCACTAGAGAATTTGTCAATTAATCCCATACGATTGACTGTAGGGCACATTTCTAATAGGTAGTACTATATGTTATTTTGGATTGATCTCAGGGATGCATCTAAGTTTCCTTCAAACGAAGTGCTTGCTCCCATTCATGATCGATATTTCCTTCTCCTATTAGGTCCCGATTTCCATTGCTTCTTCTTCATGTCGCCATTACAAGAGTTGCCTTCTCTGCCAACTCCATCCTCGGAAAGCCTTTTCGCCATAAGCATGTTGTCTTGGAATATAATCAAGACAACGAAAATAATTACATTCTCAAAACGCTTGAGCAGTCTCTGCTTGAGCTTCTAATGGGCTCAACAATTCAACATTGATGCAAACATCGCTAAGAACTCACATGTGTTGTTTAACCGCATTGTGTGAAGCCTTACTTGTCGCCCTTGGGCTTCTTACACCATTCATTAAGGTTGACAACAAGGTTGGGCTAAGTCCATGTAAACACAAAGCTTTCTAGTATGAAAGTAATATTGAGTTCGTGCCTTTGATTCGACCTTGAAGACATGACCATCGACTTAGTATATGTTAAAAAAGATGGGTTAAACCTGAGTGCACCAAATGAACCTTCTGAGGATGGCTCTGGAGTTGATCTGCAACAGGAAGAAAGTGAGAACTGGCTCGAGGCGTGGGTTGCACTTTCTTTAAGAAGCTATTTGGTCGATTCTGGAGATGAATCGTTGATCACCAACACTTCTCCCAGGATACAACGAGTTTCTGTCTACAGTGCTGCCAATATTCCAATAGCAGCACGTACCAACTTGCACCACCAAAATCAAGACAAAAAACCGCTCAAAAAAAATTTTGGAGAAGACAATGACTGATTGTTTTTCTGTGTTTTGTTTTTTTCCCCGAAAAATTGATTCTCTTTTATAGCCAGTAATCAGGTAGGAATAAAACTGTATATGCATTTAATCAAAAAAATGGCTATATCAATATATCATAAAGATCCTTTAATTCTTGTTTTTTTTTTTTGATCTATTTGAAAATTCAAAAATTTAAAACAGATTTTTTTCTTTTCAAGAGCCCCAAAGGTGTATATATATAAATATATATATATGAGTAAAAGGGATATGAGCAACCTGCTCATTTAGTAAATGAGCAATTGGTTATGTGGCATGCATGTGATAACTCTTCTAAGAATTTTCCAATCACATGTATGCCACATCATCAATTGCTTATTTACTAAATGAGCAAGTTGCTCATACCCCTTTTCCCTATATATATATATATAGAGTAATGCTTTAGCCACTACCAATTTCACTACCATTTTCTTCACTACCTTAGGTGGCATACTCCTATTGGAGAGTTCTCTCACCTACTCTATAGTGAAGAGAAATGTAGTGAAATTGGTAGTGACTCTAGCATTACTCATATATATATGTGTGTGTGTGTGTGTGTGTGTGTGGAATGTAGGAATTGATCCCCCAACCTCATGTGAACTCAAAATTTTAACCGTTGGGCCATAAGACATTATTGTCAACAAGAGAAGTATTTTGAATGTATACTCAATTCCAACAGTGTATAAACAGTCGATTGTCCCTATTGCGGCTGCCTTTTGTTCTCTCTGTTTAGCATTGCAGTCGATTGTCCCGGTCCAAATTTGTTTGAAAGGTGAGGATTTTGGGTTGTAAAGCCAACATATATGTATGTATTTGATATAGGTCCTTTTCGGGGCTATATAGGACTAGTAATTTGTATGCAAGATGTATCTTAATGAATATTTTTTTAAAAAAGTTAAGACTACAACGTAATTGGGTTTAAGATTCTGAGACATCTCTTTACCCATTTCAAACCCTTATTAGTTATGTATGGGCGATTCACATAAGTTGGTTTGTTTATATCTACAAATTGAGTTGTTTGTCTACAACACAACCCCAACTTTTCCATTAAAGTATTAGATTAGATTATGAAAATAAAGTAAGATTGCTTTGGGATCTATAAGGTTTTGAGAGTGCTTTTATAAACAAAGTTTAGGCAGAGCCTTTCGATGAGTTTAGGATTGAGGAAAATATTATTCTCCATTATTTTGAGGGAAATATTGTTCTTTCGATCTGTATTATTCTCCTTGATACTGGATATTGTCTTCCTAAATATTGTATTAGATCTATTTATTGTATGATTTCTCATCTTTATTAGTTACTTGGCGAAACAATAGTCACTAGATTGTCTCTTCTCGATCCGCTGTGCATCAAAGGGGTAAGATCTTTCTTTTTTGGTTAATTTCCGAACAAAAAAAATAGAGGCCAAAATTCCATGAACCCAATGGTCAATTTTCTTTGCTTTTTCGGAGCATCCACTGTCGTTTTCTAAAAACCCAAAAAATGAAAATCGGTTTAGAAAACATGCTCACAGTCGTTTGCTAAAAACCCATATATTAGAATAGGGGTGAACAGTGCTTCGCTAAACTTAGAAATCCGTTTGAAGAAATGCTAAAAGTAGAAGACGGATCATCTTCATACATTTGATAAAGAAAAAAAAAAGACGGATGAATATCCTCCATCTTTTTTTCTTTAAAGCAGACAAAGCAAAAGAAAAAAGAAAGACACATATGAACATCATCCGTTTGTTTCTTTTTCTTTTTTTTATACCTAATTGTCATTAGAAAATAATTTATTTTAAAAAGATGAACTTTGAAAAACGTGGGACGGCCATTTCCAAACCAAATCCCCCTTCAAATTATTACCAAATTGCTATTGGATTATTACGAAACTGCCATTTATCTTTTTTTTGTTGTTGGGTTAGACGGAGGATGAAGCTCCGTTTGATTTTTTTTTTTTTTTTTTTCATTTTAGCAGATTTAGCAGTAACGATAGTACGCTTCTCCTTCTGATACTATTCCCAATGCTAAAAATACAAATGGAATTGGCAAACCGATAGTGGATGCTCTCAGGCCCAATCAGTTTGTATATCATCCTTAGGCCTGATACACTGTATTTCACACTAATGAAAGCCCAAAGACACTTTGTATTTCATCCCCAAATAATTCAAACCTGTTATGAATCAGAATTTTTTTCCAACATGACCCACTTTTTGAAAGTATTACCAAAATGACCCACTTTTGAAAGTATTTACCAAATTGATACACTCGTTGTTTCAAATAGCGAATGCAGTTTTATGATTGGCTCCAACACTTAGAGAAAATTTTGAACTTGAAATTTCTACCTCAAATGTATACAACTACACTCGCTATTGACATAGCGAGTTCATTTGAACTAGACTAGCTATCTCAGATAGCGAGTGTAGTTGTATACATTTCATGTTCAAAATTTATCTGAAAGATGAGTACAACTAGCGACTCTAGTTCAAATGTACTCATTATCTCAGATAGCGTGTGTAGTTGTATACACTTTGGATATAAATTGTATGTTTAAAATTTTTCTGAAAAAAAAAATACAACTACACTCGCTATCTGAGATAGCGAGGTCAGTTGAACTAGACTCGCTATCTGCGATAACGAATATAGTTATATACATTTCAAGTAGAAAGTTCATGTTCAAAATTTCTCTGAAAAATGAGTACAACTACTACTAGACCCGCTATTTCAGGTTAATTTAGTAAATAGTTTCGAAAGCAGGTCAGTGTAGTAAATACTTTTAAAAAGTGGGTTATTTGGGGAAAAATTTCTATGAATCATCCCTTTCTCATTTCAAATATGCAACCAACTTTGGGGCTTTGGATACTGTTCGCCGCCCCCTCTCCCGCTAATCCAAGCACCGCCGTCGCCTCTCCTCCTCACCCCCCATCCTCATTGACTGCGACAACTCTTCTCGACATCACCTCCCGCCAAAGCCTCCATTCTCATCGACTGCGACGGTTCCTTCCGACATCGCCTCACGTCGAAGCCCCACCGTCGTAGCTTCTCCCTCGCCGTCGCTACTAGGGATTCAAAGTTGCTCCTCCGATTCCGTTCGGCGGTGGTCGAAGGAACTTCTTCGGTCCAGTACGCCATGTTCTCGCGCTCGTCGTCGCTTCTTCTGCTCGACAATGGACTAAGGAGGCTGATCTTTCACCGAAGGCAGCACCGCCGTCGATTAGGACTACAACAGCGATGGGCGGCGGCGGCGGCGACGATTAAGCCCTTTCAACCGACAGCCACAGTTTTCATGGCAGCACCGCCACTACGCTCTCATTATTGAACCTGACATCGACAATGCCACCGCCGGTTGTGGCCAAAGGAGAAGGTGATGCTTCATTTAGTTGTGATTTGTTAAAGTTCTTTTCTTTTGAGAGAGTGCGAGAGTGAGAGAGTGAAGATGTTGCTCCTCACTACTCTATGTTGGTATATGTCTGTGTGTGTAAGAAATCACCTGAGAGAGCAAGAGCATGAGAGATGCGAAGACATCCTCTCCACGGCTCTCTCTCTTTTATTGTGGTTTTGGTTGGGGTGAGCGTGATGTTTGCATGAATGTGGGGGGAGAGGATGATAAGGTTGGGTTCGGTGGATGACAAAATTCCGACTGACTCGCTTCAGCAGGGTGTGCGCCTAAAGTGCAAGGGGACACAAAGCTTAATTGACGTACAAACAATTATGATGGGCCTAACACTGTGATTGAACCCAAGATGGGGTCCATTACAGTTGTAAAGGAGATACATCGGCTAGACCTCTTTGATAGTGTGGAAGACTATCTGTTTGTCGGCCCACCCTCCAAGGTTTGTTGAAGGGATTACTTGATATTTGTGCGGGTCATGTTGCTTCGTATTTTATTTCCTGCTCGTAGATTGTACTTTGACCCAGTACTCTGAATTTGTTTTGTTAAATTCTAATTGGGCAAAAACTAAAGTACCTCCCCAATGTTTGGCCTAAGTACAATATGCTCATACAACGTTTACACTAAACTCATTTCTCCGTTAACTTAACCACATCCGTTAAGTTATAATTATTAAATTACCTTTTTATTCTTACCCTTTCATAATCAAATCTATTCTTCTTTTTCCTTTTTCTTTATTCTTTTTTTTCTTTCAATTTTCTCTGTTCTTCCCTTTCTTCATTCCTTTTTTCTTTTTTCGGAAATTTCAAATTCATTGTTCTCTACTTTGTTGAGGGATTTAATCAAAAGTAAAAAATTCTTCTATAAGGGATCATGCTGGTCACTTACAAATGGAGATGATATCCTTATCTTTAAAGACAGATGGCTTCCAACTCGTGTGCAACTCTTAACACAACCAGAAACTCCAAATGTAAAAGTAACTAGAGTTGTGAAGTTGATTGAGGATGGACTTGAATAGAACAGAAATTTGGTAAGATCGATATTTGATGATGAAACATCGAAGCTTATATTACAAACTCCAATTTGTTATGGTGCACCTGGTAGGAAAGATCAGTTTATTTGGCCGCCAATTCGCAGAGGAGTCTTTTTGTGTTAAACCGGCCTAGATTAGTCTGTTAATTGGAGCTCTCAACTACTCCAATTAATATGAATTTCAACAAGTTATGGAGTTCAAAACAAGTCCAACCACGTATTCTACGCTTTCTCTGGAAAGTACTATGCAATGCAATAATGGTGAATGAGAAGAGATCCAAAATCTTCCCCAAATAGATCCTCGATGCCCCATGTGCGGTGATGATATTGAATCAAACATTCATTTTTCAGAAAGAAGAACCTGAAATTTCGGAAAGAAGAAAAAAAGGAATGATGAAATGGAAGAATAGAAAAAAATGAAAGAAAAAAAGGAATGAAGAAAAAAAAAAGAGAGATTTGATTATAAAATGGTAAGAGTAAAAAAGTAATTTAATAATTATAACTTAACGAATAGAGTTAAGTTAACAGAGAAATGAGTTTAGTGTACTTTTTCAAACGTTGTATGGGCATTTGTGGTCGGGCCAAACGTTGGGAGGGCACTTTAGTTTTTGCCCATTCTAGTTCTAGTTAATGAAACATGATAGCCATATTCCACATTTTTTTCTTTTTAGAAAAAACATGCAACCAACTTTGATTTGCTGAAACACATAATAACAAGAAAAACAACACAAATCTTCCTTCCAAATCTTTTAATTATCTACATATTTGTAGGGTCAGCCAGACCCGCTCGTATTCATCTAGTCTTTCAGGAGAGAGTCCCCACTTATTGAAAAAAAGACCACTAGTCTTGCTTCCACCAGAAAAGGCGGGATTTCGAGCAAGCATTCAACATCCTGAACCTTACTAAATAGTCCAGCATCCCTTATCTATATTTTCGGGTGTCTTAACAGAATAAGATAAAAGAGAAAGGTTTTTGAGGTACTTACTCAAGTATCGGAGGGAAGTTTACTCTACAAACGAAGACGGCGAGAGGATACCCAAGGGAAGGGAGGAACACGTTAAGTTGCCAGTTCCAATCGAAGGAATAAGGGACAAGGTGATCGACCAACTAATCAGTATTGGGGAGAACTAATCTAGCTATTAGCTAAAGGTAAATTGCTTTCAAGCTACTCGGCTAACTAGGATCGGAGTGGAATTAAGACTCCCCTCTCGGAGTTTAACTGTGAACTGACTTAGCCCAAAGCTACTAGCCCAAAGCTGCAGATTGCTAATCTGTTGTACGAGTTATTCGTAATGAGGGTTCGAATCCCTCTCTCTCATTCATCCATTACTATGTACAGACAACAATTTCGGACATGTGTCCCTTAAAACTTAATCAAATTGCTAATGTTGCACCAATTCCGGTATAAGCTTGAGCAGGAAAGAAAGCTCCCTTTGCGAAAACTTGGGCCTCCTCTCCTTGCCCTCTTCTTCTACCACTCCGTTCACGTTAGTAAAATCCGAAACAGCTTCAGTGATTTCCTCTACAAGATCGACAATCACACCATTCACCCCCATCAGATGCTGCATGTATACCGCTTCCGGAACGTTACTGCAAACATACACGAATATCAGTGTTAGATAGAAATATGCAATGCACGTGTCATTAGATGGAAAAGCGCAGTGTTCTTTCTTACTTGAGCTGGCCATATGTTAGGAGACCGAGATTGGACTCTTTGATTTTCGGTATCATGGATGGATTCCTGAAAATGGCTCTCGATTCTGATACAATGCCTTGCAATCCATTAGCCAAGCAATGCTTGATAGCCTCATCCAAAGAGTTCCTCCTCAGATCGGTGTAGATTTTATTCCCTCCGTTAGTTAGGAAGTATACCTGTTTCCAAAAGAAACATCACATTGTGGGTAACTCACAGCTTTGAGATGGACGACAAATTTGAATCGACTGTTTGGGTTCTGAAGTATGAATTTAGAAATTCAACTTACAGGGATAGCATTCTGCAGCTTTCCCATCAACTGCACTGCATCAGGTTGGAAACTCGAGAAGAGGATGGGTCTATCACCAGCATGTTGATAGACAACCTAATCGAAAACATCACAAGACGTTATGAGCATTCTTAGCAATTAACTCAAACAATATGAAAAAGAACGATGGAAGGATGATTCCGTACTTGCAAGATGACTTGAAGAGTATGAGTAAGCTCGTCTTCTGGATAAATGAGATGGTCGTCGAACTTGAGCTCAACGTTGAAACCCAAGTGTGGCCCGACCTTCTGAAACGCTTCTTCTAAGGTGCACGACGGGGAGTCCGTCTGGACGTTCCAGTCGAAAACCCTCCCGTCTTCGAACTTTCTGAGAAGCGATTTCCCGGCCTTGTTAGGTTCCTTCTGAGGGCCGTAGGAGAGGAACTCTTCGAGGGTTAGGTCGGTGACACGTTTCTCGATGATATTTCCCTGAAATTCGTAGCAAACAATCAAATCAGATTTGATGTCTTCTCTATAATCGAAATAGGAACGGAATGGAATGCGATGTGGAAGCGAAGCTTACATCTTCTTTGGTGAGGATGAAGTTGTCGTGGAAAATGATCGGACAGTCGTCCTTGGTCACCTACAAAAATAAATGGTCATCAAGGTTACCTTCTAAATTGTCGGATAGATTGAAAGACCAAAAAAACCCGCCAAGATAAACATATCAGCATTTCGAATTTGCAATTATCTCTATCTCTAATATTATAATGGGAGAAGGTCTTAGTATTATTGTAAATCTACCAACATGTGCATTGCACGTGCATAACTAATATGAAGGATATCTCAGGTTTGAGTCCTCACTACGTCAAATTATTTTACATTAATTTTTTTAAAAAATATATTAAATGTGAATCACACGTATAAATTACTATCTATCTATATCTATCTATCTATAATATATAATATATAATATATAATATATAATATATAATATATAATCTCTAATCTCTAATATTATAATGGGAGAAGGTCTTGGTGTCATTTGTCAATCTACCAACACAAACATCGCACGTGCATAACTAATATGAAGGAAGTCTCCGGTTCGAGTCCTCGCTATGCCAGATTTTTTACTTTATTTTTTTTATATTAAATATGCATCACAAGTGTAAATTACTATTCATCTATCTATCTATAATATAATATATTTACTCACTATTTAATGAAAGAGTTTGTCACAATAAACAATTTTTAATATTTTTTTAACACAAAAGAAACACCACTTTTGTCACCAAACAAACATGTTATTGCACATGCAACTCCAAATCTATTTTTTAACACGTGCATTGTACGTAGACATCAAAGTTTTTCCTTCTTAATTTTTAAAAAATGCGTGTACCGCCCGTTCAGCTTCAGTTTCTTTTAAAATTAAAGGCATTCATCGCACGTGCTAATTACTGTTGACTTACGTGTATTGCACGTTTAACTCAAACTCTTTATTAAAACGTGCATCGCACGTGAAAAATACTAGTAACTATTATAATGGAAGAGTTGGAGTTGTAAATCTACCAACTTACATGCAACGCACGTGCAACTCCAACTCTCCCATTATAGTCTTCACATTTACTTTTAAAAATATATAATCCTATTTATTAAGATATGCATCGCACGTGTAAATCAAAATTTTTAATTTAATTTTTTTTAAAAATAATACGTGCATCGCACGTGTATATTACTAATTCTAAATAAAGACTCAATAATTACAAGTAAAATGCATGTACTGGCATCTGGTTGTACAAATTTTAAAACTAAAATAGGACCAATTCCAAAAAAAAAATTGTAAAATACTGCATTAAAAATAGGACTCATACATGTGTTGACACAGTATTATTGAGATTTGTTAAAAAAAAAAGGTTGTAGTGATATCTAGTCCAGTTTTGCAAATTTTACTGGTAAAGAAGGCCCAATCGACAAAAAATTGTCAAATGCTACACTAAAATAGAACACCAAGTTAGATATGAACCAAGTTAGATATGTGTCTGACACGTGCACTAATGACACGTGCACTAATGACACATGCACTATATGTATAGCCAAAGAATGCATTTGCCTTATCTATTGTGCACCCAATAAATAATAATAATAATAATTTGTTTTTCAATTTTAATGTACGTAGTAATTTACAAACACGTGCAATGCACGTCCTTATAAATATATATATTTTATGAAAAATGAAACTTATGGCCTTATTTGTATTAGTTATACATATTTATTGAGTTATAATGCACGTATTTATTTGGTGACAATGTCTCCTGTTAAAGAAAAAATTAACGACTTTATATGAAGAAAAAAAAAAGAGATTATACCTGAACGTCGAACTCGACGAAATCGATCGGAAATTTCCCGGCCTCGACGAACGACGTCACCGAGTTCTCCTTCACCGCCTTCATCCTCGGGTCCGCTGACGTCAGCAGGTTCATCCCCTTCCCCCTGTGCCCCACCACGACAAACTTCCCCTCGTCCTTCCACCCCCGCCGTCCGATCTCCTCAATCTTCGCGCCGACGCTCGCGATCGAGATCTCCGGCACCTGGTCGAGGCTCGGAACCTCCGACACGTGTACGGCCTTCAACGCCATTAGAGATCTTCTAGAAGAGTAATTAGGGTTTCGAATCGGGAATTTTTGGTGAGATTTGTGGGAATTGTTTTTTGGGGGGGGAGTTTATAACGGCAGGAAGGAGGAGAGGATGTTCCAGAAAGGCGGGAAAGGTTGGAGGGTTTATGCTGGGAATATTCGCTGGAATCTTCGAAGAATGTTCCTGGGATATGAAGAGGAATTTTTTCCCTAAATGACCCTTTTTATGAAAGTATGGACACAAACGACCTGTTTTTTGAATTAATTCCATAAACGACCCACTCGCTTTTTGAAAAAGCGAGTGTGGTATAAACCATCACGTTTTTTCAAAAAGCGAGTCTTGGGGTTCAGAAAATTTGTAAAAGCGAAGACTCGCTTTTTGAAAAAGCGAGTGTGGTATAAAACATAACGCTTTTTCAAAAAGCGAGTCTTAGGGCTCAGAAAATTTGAAACCTAAGACTCGCTTTTTGAAAAAGCGTGATGGATTATACCACACTCGCTTTTTCAAAAAGCGAGTCTTGGCATTCTCCTTTGGATCATCGCCCACTACAGATCGAACTACACCTATTTGCTCCTCCCTCGGTCTCGGCCTCACCTTCTTCTCCTCCTCCTCCTTCTTCTTCATCTTATTCTTATTCTTATTCTTATTCTTGCTATCATTATTTTTATTCCCCATTAGACTATATATATTACGTTATATTGGAGAAGAAAGCATCAATCAGCAAAACCCAAAATCTCAAGACTTTTATGAAATTTTATGAAATCTCAAGACTTTTATCTCAATCAGCAAAACCAAAAACATATGCACGCGCTATATTTATATAGAGAGAATATACTAATATATTCAACAATAACTAGTGTCAATCTAACAATTATAAATGCCAAGTCTATAACAGATTGCTGAGCAAGGAAAACATATACTGACAACATTAAGGTATTACAAACATCTAGGTTGCATACATTAAGAGATGGAGAAAATGTTGCATACAAACATCTAGGTTCACTGAGATATTAGATTGATCTTATTTTTGAAGGCTTGGGTATGTACAATTGAGGCTAACAATAGGGCTAATCTGATGAACTAATCCATAATTATTAATTTATATAGTTAGTGTAGCAAAAACTAAGAGGTGACCCATTTAAGATTGAGGTGACAGGTGTTAATTTGGTATGGATAACGGTTCGTTAACAAAGACTGAATGGAGATTAGAGGAAAAGTGTTCATGAGCGCTAAGCCAAGACTCGCTTTTTGAAAAAGCGAGTTTAGTATAAACCATCACGCTTTTTCAAAAAGCGAGTCTTAAGTTTCTTATTTTCTGAACACTAAGACTCGCTTTTTGAAAAAGCGTGATGGTTTATACCAAACTCGCTTTTTCAAAAAGCGAGTCTTCGCTTCTTCAAATTTTCTGAACCCCAAGACTCGCTTTTTGAAAAAGCGTGATGGTTTATACCACACTCGCTTTTTCAAAAAGCGAGTGGGTCGTTTATGGAATTAATTCAAAAAACAGGTCGTTTGTGTCCATACTTTCATAAAAAGGGTCGTTTAGGGAAAAAATTCTATGAAGAGCAAGGATGAATATTCCGTTCCATGTGCCGTTAGGGGCGAACGGCAGAGGTAACGGAGGGAGGGTGGGTGGTGTCATTGATGACGTCTTATATATAAAGATATAAGGCGTTGCCACGTCGACTGCACGTGGTGGAACGCGTAAAAATCGCGTTTGACTTTAAGATGAGCGGTCAATCATTTGACGACATTAGAACTGTTTTTTTTAAAAGTTCTTTTTAAAGGATTTGTAGCTAAAATTTGACAATGTTTTTTTTAGATGAATGAAATTTGATTGTACATTTGTACAAATTTTGTGATGCTATTTACTTTTAGCGTTTTTTGAGATTTTATCTTTAGACGATTTTGCTGTTGTGCATGACGGTTTCATTTCCAACATCACAGCATAAATTCTTTGTTTTTTTATTTAAAAAAAACCCGGACTTAGGGTATACATTTTATATATATTAACAGGAGTGCTAAAAGATTAGTATATATAATTGTTAGTAAAAATTGTCGCTAATCTTCTATATCTGTCGGAACAAAAGAAATTAAAACGGAGTTACCGGCCTATGGGAAAGTCACGCGGAACGCACTGTCCTAAGAGTTGATCCGCGGTCTTATGTGCAGACTCTTCACAGATGCTCCTAGTGGTAAAACCCCCGGTATCACCGGTGTCTCGTTGTCGCACACAACGTCGAGAGATCGCCCGAACTTGTCCTTACACAGAACGGAAATGAAAACAGAGAGGGGAAGCAGCGGCCAGAGAAGAAGCGAACCAGAGAGGAAGTTTTTTTTTGTTTTTTTGTTTTTTTGTTTTTTTTTTTTTTTTGGAAGAAAGATTTTTCAGTAGTTGTAAAAGGAAGGGAAGGTCGGGTTATATAGAGAGAAGAACGTGTGAACGTTGAGCGGAGCGTGAGGAGAGAAGGTAGCCAAATTTTCGGATCTGGAGAACTAATCCAACGTTTAGAAGGAAATAGTCAAAAGGTAAAAAACAAATAGCAAAAGAAGTTTTGGATCTCAACCCGAACCCAAAGGGCAATTCGGATCGGTATTCGTGTCCGCAGATGCAGGCCCGCACACCCGTGCTCACTACGCGCGCCGAACCGAACCGGGCCGGGCGGCGGCGGCGGCGCGCGCGTGTGGCCCACGGTTTCTCCCTACACCACACAAGTCTACAATGGAGTAAAGGATGGATTGTATTATAGCCACTCATATGGAAAACATTCCCACCGATGCGGAACTAAAAGGAAGGAAGGGAATCTTGGTTTTGATAAGAAACAGCCAACAATCCCCCCCCCCCCCCCCCCCTAAAACCAAGATCCAAAAACAGTGATAACAAAAGAATAATGATGTAGAAGTTCTGGACAAGAGTATACTATGCATAAATGAGATGGACTACAACCTTGAATCTCACGTAGTGACTATTGTCTTTGTCTGAAGAAGTGCTTGATAAACTATGCCTTGAATTAGACTTATTGAATCAGATTCAGAAAATAGCACACATAGTACGCTATAGGTTCTTGGGTCTATCGGGTGGCGCTTTTGAATGGTCATGCGCACTTTTTCCATATTCATGAGAGTTGTCTGGGATCGCCCTGTTCCATAGTCGCAGCCTTCACGACCTCTCATATAGGTAAGTCCTCAAAGGGTTGGTGATCGGAGTCAACCCTACATAATAATGTTTGGACCTATTAAGAGTTTAGAACTCATCCTAAACCGATCACACAGGAACACTGTCACCATAGGGATGGGATATTATTGTACAACCTCGTACAGCCACCTGGGCATTAATTTATGAGAATTTAATCTCTGAGTCAGTGTTCCATAATAGTCACCAAAGTCCAGCTTGTTTCTACCCATTGAACCGGCTTCTTGGGATCTCCAGTCAGACTCGGTTGGGTTGCCACTGCTGGTGACTTACTTATGGGCTTAACCCCATCCCCCTCGATGATTCTAGGATCAACGTCCTAGACAGACCCTTTGTCAAGTGGTCTGCAAGGTTCTTTTCTGACTTTATATAGTCAAGAACCACATATTTGCCTAATAGGCTCTTGATTGACTTGAAGCGCAGCTGCAGGTGCCTGTTCATCTTAGCATTTACAGAATCATGCTTTATTAGTTCTATAACAGATTTATTATCACAGTTTATGGAAATAGCAGGAACAGGAATATTAGTAACAGGTATATGCATGATCAAATTTCTTAGCCATTCAGCTTCTGTACAAGTAGTGTCCAAAGCTATCATTTCAGAATCCATAGTATTTCTAGCTATGATGGTTTGTTTACATGAACCCCAGGATATTGCAGCTCCTCCTAGGGTAAAAACATATCCAGTTGTGGATTTTACATCATGTGAGTCAGTTAACCAGTTTACATCTGAGTAACCTTCTATGATATCAGGGTGTCTAGAATAATGAATTTTGTAATCTATAGTACCCTTAAGATATCTAAATACTCTTTCTAATGCTGACCAATGTGACCGGTTTGATTACTAGTATATCTACTAAGTCTCCCAACAGCAAATGCAATATCAGGTCTAGTTCTATTTGTTATATACATAAGAGAACCTATCATTTGAGAGTATCTATGTTGTTCTACAGGTGAACCTTCATTCTTCTTGAGAATGATACTACTGTCAAAAGGAGTACGAGCAGGTGTCTTATCAAAATACTCAAATTTTCTTAGCATTTTCTCAATAGAATGTATTAAGGAGAGAGTATAACCCTCCTTAGATTTGGATACTTGCATTCCTAGAATCAGGTTAGCTTCTCCTAAGTCTTTCATATCAAACATGCTAGATAGATAGTCTTTAGTATTATTTATTAACTCAAGTATTGATCCTAAAATGAGGATGTCATCTATATATAAGCATATAATGACACAACTTCCATCAGTGTTTTTAGAGTATATACATTTGTCATACTCATTTGGTAAGAAGCCATATTCTAAAATCACTTTATCAAATTTGTTGTGCCAATGCTTGGGAGCTTGCTTTAGGCCATAAAGAGATTTTACTAATTTGCAAACTTTCTTTTCTTGACCTTTAGCAATAAAACCTTCAGGTTGCTCCATGTAGATTTCTTCCTGTAGGTCTCCATTCAGAAAGGCTGTCTTTACATCCATTTGATGAATTATCAAGTCATGAATGGATGCTAAAGCAAGAAGAGTTCTAATAGAGGCAATCCTAGATACAGGAGAGTATGTGTCAAAATAATCTAATCCCTTTTTCTGGGTGAAACCTTTGACTACTAATCTAGCTTTATATTTCTCTATTGAACCGTCAGCTCTAAGTTTCCTTTTGAAGATCCACTTGCAACCTATGGGTTTACTACCTAAAGGCAGGTCTGCTAAATACCAAGTACTGTTCTCCATAATGGAGTTGTACTCATTGTTGATGGCTTCTTTCCAGAAAGGAGCATCAAGAGAGGAAGTTGCTTCTTCGTAAGTTGAGGGATCACCCTCTATCAAATAAGCGAAGAAACCTTCCCCTAAATTTATTTCAATCCTACACCTTTTACTTCTTCTAGGTTCTGTGTCTTGATCAGGTTGAGAACTAGAAGGTTGTGTATGGGAACTGGTAGAAGGAGCAAGGGAATAACTGGAGGGATTGGAAGAAATTCTATCTTTAAATGGGAATATATTGTCAAAGTAAACTGCATCTTTAGCTTCTATGATGGTATTATTAGAGATTTCATTTACTTTAGAATGAGTCACTAGAAATCTATTGGCATTGCTATCTAAGGCATATCCTATGAATACAGCATCTACAGTCTTAGGTCCAATCTTTCTCTTTTTAGGTTCAGGGATTCCTACTTTTGCTAGACATCCTTAGACCTTAAGATAATGGACTCTAGGAGTTCTACCATTCCATAATTCATAGGGAGTTTTATCCTTAGACTTACTAGGGATCCTGTTTAGGATGTAACAGGCTGTCAATAAGGCTTCTCCCCACAAATTATCAAAAGCACCTGAGCTGAGAAGCATGACATTCACCATGTATAACAGAGTTCGATTCTTCCTTTCAGCAACTCCGTTGGACTGTGGTGAGTAAAGAGCAATCACCTCATGAATTATTCCGTGTTCTTCACAGAAGTTAGTCATTTCGTTTGAGGTATACTCTCCGCCACGATCAGATCTAAGGATCTTAATCTTTTTCTCTAATTGGTTCTCAGCTTCAGATTTGAAAACCTTAAATCTATCTAGAACTTCATCTTTGGTTTTGAGAAGGTGGGTATAGCAATACTTAGAACAATCATCTATAAAAGTGACAAAGTATTTCCTACCGCCTCGGGTCAAAATCCTATTTGAGTCACAAATATCACTATGAACTAGTTCTAGAGAATCAGAATTCCTCTCTATAGATTTGAAAGGTAGTCTAGAATGTTTGGCTTGAACACAAATCTCACATTTGTGTTTATTATCTACAGGAGACTTGGAAATAAGAGCTAAGTTCATCATCCTTCTAAGAGAACCCAAATTCACATGACCCAGTCTACCAAGCCAAACATTGGAAGATTCTACATTTGAAACAACAGGAGAAGGATCTGACATTTTATTTATAGTACTGAGAATGAAAAGACCATCCTTTACATATCCTTTTCCAACAAAAGATTCATTCTTAGAAAATACAACTTTATTTGCTTCCATTACAATTTTGAAACCTGACGCTACAAGAAGGGAACCACTAACTAGGTTTCTCTTAACTGACGGCACATGAAGTACATCATGAAGAGGCAGATTTTTCCCTGATGTCATCTTCAGATCTATTCTTCCTCTTCCTACAATCTGTGCCGTTGATCCATCTCCTAGGGTTATGTCTCCTCCACATGATTCTTGATAGTTTGAAAAACAGGAGCGATCAAATGAAACATGAACATTAGCTCCAGAATCCAACCACCAGTCATCAGAATGGTAAGAAATATTAACAGAAGGTTGGTAAGTCACAGACCTGAAGGAACTAGAAGATCCATTCAGAATCATGTTGGCTTCTGGTTTGGTAGAGCCTTTCCCCTTATAAGGAGTCTTGATTGGTTCCTTCTTCCTATGAAAGCAATTGAAGGATAGATGGTTTGTTCTTCCACACACCAAACAAAACTTCTGTTGATCCTGAGTCTAACCGAAGTTTCTAGTCCTATGGTTTTGCTGGTGTTGGCAGTTTTGGTGGTTTTGGTGATGAGGCTGAAAGTTCTTTTTTTGCTGGTGTTGGTTGCAAGGATTTTAAAACTACAGATATTCTATAATGTGGGAATTTATAGTGATCTATTAATACTTCAATTTGTTAATACCAAGATATGTGATCTATAATAAATACAAACAGTGCTTTATAAAATGGAAACCATGTGTGTGTGTATATATATATATATATATATATATATATATATATATATATATATATATATGCTAAATTAACAACATATGCTTTATCTGATTTGATCAGTATATGCTTTATTTGATATAATCAATTTTGTTAATAACAACACTTAATTTAATCAGTATATGTATGTGTTAGATTAAGCACTATGTGCTAAATTATGTATGTTGTTAATCAGATTAGCAAGATGCGTTAAATTAACAGTATGTGCCAAATTAACAGATTAACAATAAGCAATTCTGTTTATATGTGCTAATTAATGAGTAAGCAGTTCAGTGATTAACAATATGTGTTAAATTGACAATACGTGCTAAATTAATTAGATTAGCAATATGTATGTGCTTAATTAACAGATTAACAATAAGCAATTCTGTTTATATGTGCTAATTAATCAGATTAAGAATATGTATGTGCTTAATTAACAATATATGCTAAATTAATCAGATTAACAATATATGCTAAATTAATCAGATTAACAATATATGCTAAATTAATCAGATTAACAATATGTGCTAAATTAATCAGATTAGCAATATGATTCAACTCTTAGATTGTTAGTAAAAATTGTCGCTAATCTTCTATATCTGTCGGAACAAAAGAAATTAAGACGAAGTTACCGGCCTATGGGGAAGTCGCGCGGAACGCACTGCCCTAAGAGTTGATCCGCGGTCTTATGTGCAGTCTCTTCGCAGATGCTCCTAGTGGTAAAACCCCCGGTATCACCGGCATCTCGTTGTCGCACACAACGTCGAGAGATCGACCCGAACTTGTCCTTGCCCAGAACGGAAACGAAAACAGAGAGGGGAAGCAGCGGCCAGAGAAGAAGCGAACCAGAGAGGAAGTTTTTTTTTTTTTTTTTTTTTGTGGAAGAAAGATTTTTCAGTAGTTGTAAAAGGAAGGGAAGGTCGGGTTATATAGAGAGAAGAACGTGTGAACGTTGAGCGGAGCGTGAGGAGAGAAGGTAGCCAGATTTTCGGATCTGGAGAACTAATCCAATGTTTAGAAGGAAATAGTCAAAAGGTAAAAAACAAATAGCAAAAGAAGTTTTGGATCTCAACCCGAACTCGAAGAGCAATTCGGATCGGCATTCCTGTCCGCAGATGCGGGCGCGCACACCCGTGCCCACTATGCGCGTCGAACCGAACCGAACCGGGCCGGGCGGCGCGCGTGTGGCCCACGGTTTCTCTCCACACCACACAACTCTACAATGGAGTAAAGGATGGATTGTATTATAGCCACTCATATGGCAAACATTCCCACCGATGTGGGACTAAAAGGAAGGAAGGGAATCTTGGTTTTGATAAGAAACAGCCAACAATAATCTATACAATATATTATTCTAAATATTTTTTCTTATTTATTTATTATTAAAGCAATAAAAGGAGAGCTAATTTAGGAGCCCCCTCTCTCCCAAATCTTCCATCAATCCTAAAAAAACATGCAATATTGTATAGATGTTATTATATATATAATTTTCCAAATATGTTGTTTTTCTCATTTAAAAAAAAATATGTTCAATATATTGCGCAGAGCTATACTAGTATATATTATACTAATAGGTGATAGTCTGCCTTCTCTTCCTACATTTTGAAATAGAGAAAGAGTAAAAGTATGAGTGTAGATGTTATTCGTAGTAGTAAGACAAACCTAGCATTATGTTCTAAAAGTGGACTAAGCCCAATTTAAATAGCTTAAAACATCACACATTAAGATAAAACAATGTATCTATCTAAATTTACTAATTACAACATAGATAATGCGATATTTATCTCATATGCTCTCTTTAGGGCATCCACGGTCGTAATTACCAAAAAAATGACAAAATGCATATTTACATATAGCATATATAGTGTTTGCTGAAGTCGTCGAGTGCTATATTATAGCAATTTATAATAGAAAAATATAAGACGGACTTTGGAGATCCATCGGAGGGCGAAACATATATGAAATCGATTATTTAATAAAAAATTCGTCAGATGGATCTTGAAGTTCCGTTGGAAGAAGAAAAAAAAAACCAAAAAAACGTCAGACGGAATTTTAAATAATTTTTGCGGATTTTTAACAATTAAAAACAATTTGTTAAAAAAATTTAAAAAATGTGGGACGGACTTTCAAATTCCGTCCGACGAATTAAAAAATTATTTTTTTCGTGGGACTCTCATATATAACAATCTACTGTTGCGAAATCGTCAACAAATGCATAAATAGTAAACGACTGCAGCGCTTCGTTTGCTAAAATATGCATAAAATGAATAAATAACCAAACGACCATGGATGCTCTTAGAAATATCTTTACTTATATCAAAGAGATTACATATTGAGGATTGTCATATAAATTATGATGCATATAGGACTAAAGAGGATAGATTGTGTAGTCTGAAAACCCTAGAAGTATTGATGTAAAATAAAGGGGTTTAGAACTTTTATTTATTGATCTCTCTAGATGTATTTGTCATATGTGTGGTGATCACTTGAATATATCCATTAGAACGTCTAAATACATTTAAACATAATTTTATCATACAATTCACCCCAGGTTAATTATGTTTGATGCAAGTTAAATATATGTTTGGACTTCAATAATTAGATTGATGGTGATATTTTGCAATAAATATTTTTATTATCTATGCTTTGATTGAGTAAATGTTAATTTTTTATAATTGAAAGATTAAAATTTGTGGATAAAGATGATAACTTTCATGCTTGGATGATAATTATGTTTCGAAATAGTGGGTAAAGTAGGTATTTTTATCAGTTTATAATCATGATTCTATGGAATCTTTATGTATGTTTGGAGGTTTGGAGGTAGAAGATGGCACATGTGTGCACATGGAAGTGAAGGTAGGTGTCGATGAAGGGGATGTCGCCGTGGTCGAGGACGGCGGGTATGTGAGAGAGGAGGGCGGACTGGAGGGCGACGTCAGAGAAGGTATGAATATGGGTGGGAAAGGGAAGGGAGGGGAGAGTTAAGATGAGATGAGTCATGACCGAAGTGTTGCCGGTCAGGATGTACACAAGAAATGGGTTTTACGCGTATTTTTTATGTTAAATTTCACTAATTATAACCTTGAAGAGGTATTTTTTTCCAATTCTCTTATAATTTTTGAAGTTCCATATAATTTTATGAGTCTCACAATATTATTTAAATCAATAAAAGGTGAAGTAATTATATTAGTTGTTGGGACCTTATCGGATGCCAAAATTTAGTCAAAGATATCGCTCTAACATTATATAGTTGTAGAGTTATTAACAACTAGTAATATACACGTCCGATGCACGTATTAATTTTTTAAAAACAAATTAAAGTCAGAACTCTGATTTACACGTGCGATGCATGTCTTAATAAATATGATTATATATTTTTTGTGAATCACCCTTGGGGGGGGGTGAATAGGGTGATCTTGCGGAATTAAAAAATTAAAGAAATAAAGTAAAGTAGAGTAAAGTAAATGCAAGAGAGATAAGAAACGCAAACTCAGATGATGCAGCGATATAACGTGGTTCGACCCCCAGGTCTACGTCCACACCACATACTTGTAGCAATTTTCCGTCACAAGCGTTCCACTATACTCAAAACCATTAGTACAGTAATTCTCGAATTTAGGCTGAGAGACCTATTACACCCACAGGACTTCTAATCCAAGTCCCATCAATCTCACCGAAGTGGAAAAGAAAAGAAAAGAAAACTCAAGATCGTTTTGAGATCTTGACTGAAGAATACAACCAAATTCACGCTCGCACTCGGATTGATTATCGAAGGATTATTTCAAAATATTTTTCTCAGAAGTACTAGGTAGAGAAGACACAGTGGATTCGTTCTCTTAAGTAGAAGATGAAGTGTATCGATCAAATATAGGAACGATACATTCTAAAACAGTATACAGCTCAAGTTACGGTCGACCGTCAAAAAAGTGCGGTCGACCGTTCAGCTCTCTGGCGTAGCTAGAGAGATGAAAGGTCGACCACTGTCTTAAGCAACTAAAGTTGTGGTCGACTGTGATGTGGTCGACCGACATTATGTACGGTCGACCGGTCTTGGCTGTATAATACGAATCCACTTTGTTTTCTTACCATAAATTAATCCATCTTTAATCAATCATATACAATAATAATCTCACGAAAATATTACTAAAAATCCAGTCTTGATAGATTGCTTGGAGACCAATTAATTGAGAACTCCTTTTGAATAACTTCATCTTTTGCTTGTGTATGCAATCTTCCTTTATTACTTTTCTTGTTTGTATGTTTGTGAATCTCTTTTGAATCTTTTCTTGATGTTAATTGATCCTGAAAATCTGACACACTAAATTCAAACTTATTAGTACAAGTTAGCACATTTTGTGCACACTAAACTAAGAGTCAACAATCTCCCCCTTTTGGTGTGAACAAAACATGTGCGAATGTTTGAAAATAAATACTCCACCTGAATTTAGTACATCCTGTAAAATAAATTTTCATACAGTAAAAAACTTTTAAGAGAGCAAATACTCCCCTTTAATATAATATCACCTGTAATACAGAACTTAATGAACAATTATAAGAGAGAAATGAAAATATTAATTCATGAAATGATTTGAGAATCGTTTGAAAATATTCTAAAAACATTCTCCCCCTTTTTGGAACAGACCAAGAGGGGATAGATAGGGAAAACAGAAGTAAAATAATACTTAGAAAGTTCGTAAAACCAATCATCAATTGAAATAATGAAGAGACACATTCGAGGATATTACAAGAAACACCAAGTTAGAAAAATATGGAAGAGAATCTTCTTACATGATACTGTTGATAACGAGACTCTTTGATATACAGTGAGAGCTCTACATAGTACCATAGATTTTATATTCTCCTCAATACACATGAAAGCAACAAAGAAATCAAGAAATTAAGAGAGGAATCATTGATTTTGTAAATTTTTCAAAAACAACATCCCAGAGAGAGCCGGTCGACCTCACAGTCGACCGCAAAAAAATGATTTTGCAAAAACTATTCAGAGAGCATACCGATCGACCGCCACTTGTGTTTTTTTTATAAAAAAACTTGCCAAAGAGCAAACCGGTCGACCGCACAGTTGACCGCAAAACCAACAAAGGCCACAGAGGACGAGCCGGTCGACTGTACGGTCGATCGCAATAGACTGAGTTGTAAGAAACGGTAAATAGTCAAAAACTCGAGACTGATCCGGTCGACCGACTCACACAAAACATCTTCTAGAGTGAAAAATCAATAACATTTAATGCCCCTCTCAAGAAGTAAAAATGCTTTTCGTCTAAAGGTTTTGTAAAATATCTGCAAGTTGTGAATCAGTAGAAATATATTCAAGTAAAATATCTCCTTTTGAAAGTGATCTTTAATAAAATGATACCTTATATCAATGTATTTTATGCGACTGTGTTGGTCAGAATTTTTAGCCGTGTTTATGGTGCTAATGTTGTCACAGTTTATAGGAATGTGGTCAAGGAATACCTTATAATCCTCGAGAGTTGTTTCATCCATAATACCTGCGCGCAACAGGATCCTGTTGCAATGTATTCAGCTTTGGCAGTCGAAAGAGTAACTGAATTTTGCTTCTTGAATGCCCACGAAACGAGGCAGTCACCCAAGAAGTGACATGTACCACTAGTGCTCTTTCTATCTGTCAAGCTCCCAGCATAATCTGCATCGAGTATCCTACAAGAGAGAAATTTCTATTTTTCGGGTACCAAAGACCAATATTTGATGTGCCTTTAAGATATTGAATGATATGCTTAACGGCAACTAAATGTGATTCTTTGGGACACGACTGAAAGCGTGCACATAATGTAATACCCTAAACATTCATTTCAATAAAAATATTAATTGTTTTCATGTGTTGTGCACGTGCAAATTTTATGTGTATGTTATTTATTTATTTGAAATTTCATTTTGTATGAACAATAATTTTCCTTTATTTTTTTTCTTCTTCTAAAAGCCTAATTTCAAAGCCTAAAACACTAATTAATTGTTTTAGCCTACTTTAATTAATTATTAATTTGGTTGTCTTGGCCCACGAGCCTAAGCCCACTATTTATGAAGCCCACCAATTTAATTAATCAATTAAATGGCCACACTTGTCATGTAGAGACAAAATGTGAACAATTTGATTAATTAAAATTGTACAAACTTCTACATAGGAGACTAGGTGGCACGTGCATGCATGTAGTGTGCAATGCACACTAATTTGGGCCGGTTTGTGCTTGGAGTGATGGGAGTGTGGGTGAGTGTGCATGGGTGGTTACTTAGTGTGTGGGTAGTTGCTATAACATCTACTCCTATCCTAGCCCTCCATTCTATAACTATCCAATCAATCCTAGCCCTCCAATCTACTTCAAAACTAGTATAAATACCCCCTTTTCCTACTTGTACTCTACACTTAAACAAAATATTAAAGGAGATACATATACATATTAGTGTATAAGTTGTGTGTTGTGTTCCCCATTGGAGGCCGGCCATCCATCACTTGGAGCTCTCGGTTTTGGCAAGGAGCAAGGAGAAGAGTTCGTGCATTGCAATCTAGGAGGAGAAGGCACTCGCTCGCAATCTAGGAGGCTCTAGGGGATTTTTCTTAATTGGGTTTTCTTCAAAAGGTGGGTGTTTCTCATGACTTCTAGAGTAGAACTCATGCTAGGGAATGATAATTGAATTATTATTATTAACTACTAGTTGAAATGAAATACATGCTTGTCTAATTAGAAGAAAATTTTAATTAGCAAATGTGTGTTGATTGATTACTAGATTTATTAACTATGAGTAAAAGTGTATGTTTCTCATTGTTATAAACATAAGAATGCATGTTAGTTATGGTTGAATTGCAATTATGAGAAATTCACTGGTAAGAAATTGAGCCATGCTTATGGATTGAAAATGCTAATTTAGAATAGTGTGTTAATTGAATTGATTGAATGATTGTTAATAGATGTAATGAAATTTCCCATGCTACATACATCATGTGGAAACTTGAATAAATGAAAAAGAATGTTCCTTTGCATACAAATGTATCGCGACTAGATTAATTGGGGAAAGTGGAAGTTACTCACTTATAAAGTCGACTTTCGTGATCTCAAAATATCTTAGTTATCAATGTGTAAGCAAACATCATTGTGGTGAATTATGTGTGAGAAATCACCCTTGGTTATGAACAAATATGTAATAGTCTTCAACGTCGAAATAGTATTCATAAAATGCAAACTATGGCTAAATACATGTTTTAAAAGAGGGGGAAATATCTTTAAATATACTCGTTATTGTTAAATTAAATGTATTTTTTTGTCTCTAGAAATTTTGATTCAAAAGAGAAGAAAAAGAAATGAAAACATGTTTTGAAATTGAAAACTAATAGCACAGTCGACCGACTATTGTAACAGTCGACTGCCCTGATCGTTTTGAGTTTAAAAATCATTGCAGAACAGCCGACTGATCACATTTCACAGTCGACTGCCCTGACCTTCATATTTTCGAAAATTTGCATTGTGCGGAACAACCGACTGATCATATTTGACAGTCGACTTCCCCGAAGTTTCAAGTAAATTTGTATTTTCTTTGTGAGATAATTTCTATGACCTGTGTCCTAGTATAAATGAAAATTTGAGACTATTTTTACAAAGAGGAACATATTCTTAACTTTCTTTTTATAAAGGAAATCGAATGGATTGTTTAAGAAGTTTAAAATTGAGATTTTTTTTGGTAAAGAGAAATTTGAAAGGTGTGAATTGTGAAACCAATTGAAAATGTGAACTGTGGAATTGGAATGGATTGAAATAGAATTATATGAGCTTATAAACTAGTGATTGTGACATGTTTGAAGAATTGCAGTTTTTAAGTATCTATGCATTGAATTATTGATTGGGATGAATTATGAAAGAGGTGAATACATGAATATTATGCTATTGAAAAATGAATTATGATTAATCATGAAAAGATCTTATGAGCATGACATTGTAATTATGATTTGAAATTGAGAATTAGGGTATAGCCAAGCCTTATACCGGCAATGAAAGAATCGTGAAATGATATTTTGAAATAAAAAGACCAAGGTTTGGGTCATGTGAATTGAATGAATAAGACCGGCATAGTGGAAGTACTGCATTCTAAGAGATTGATTTTATTCATGATTCAATTAAACTAAGGATTAGATTCATAGTGAAAATGTAATGAAAGTAAGAGAAAAACATTGAGTATGATGGCCATTGGATTGGCGGCGTGAGAGTATTCACAGGATGTCCCATGATGAGTCATGATAGGGCGTGGATACTGCTCTAGAGTACCATCCCGGTGGCGACGCTCGTGGGGTGTTTGACGACTGCGGGTGATGTCATGTCTATGGTAGGAGCTGAATTACCACAGGATGCCTGCATGATGAGTCAGGTGTCAGTGCATTGGGATTCCCTCCAGGGCGCCAAGACATGAGTTCGTAGGTCGGAAAATGTCTAGGATACTTACCGTAGTTACAGTAGTAGATTAAGTCATGACGAGGGATTGAACCCTACAAGATGAAGAACGATTAAGGGCTTACCCTCGGACCTATGTAGTATGGGCTGCATAGACTCTGAACAAGTGCGCATTAGTGTCATATAATACAAATAATTGCATTAAGGACTAAGTGTACATTCACAACACGACATTAATAGGATAGTCCCTTTAGTTCTGTTTGTGACAAGTTTGTGGTTTGTTAAGAAATGAGAATTGTTATACTGTTATCGACATAGAGAGGATGGCCGTGTATAATATTTCGTCAGTTAAATAAACTGACGTGCTCACAGTTTTATATGCAGGGCAAAGATGCTTGACAATTGAAGTATACATGCTGCACAGGATTGATTTAAATGTTGTTTCATGTAAATTGATTGTAACATTACTTCTGCTGTGATAACGTACAAGTGTAATGTAACTCTGATAAAAAAAAGTTTTTTTTTCCTTGTAAAATTGTACGAAAGAAGTGTAAAGATCCTGTGGAACTCGAATTCAATTTTATTTTGGAATTCGGGGTATTACAGAGTGGTATCAGAGCACGCTTCTAAGTAGTATAAATTTATAAGGAACGACACCCTAGAAGTGGACATTAGAGCGTGTGTTGATTCTAGAGATTTAAATGTAAGTCACTTACATTTGTGTTGCTCTATGACTTATGCTTCTTCCTCTCTATCTTTAAGATGGCGGACCATTTTAACCCAGCTGGAGATGATCATTGGCATATTATTGAGGAAGATTACTACCTCGGGCAAGCTGATTCGGATGAGGAAGATTCTGAAGAAGTGGAAGAGGAATGGCCTGAGTCCCGAGAGATCACCCCACCTCCGGATTCATCTGATGATTCTTCTGACGAAGAGGAACCAGTTCCGGGTAATCTCATTGTCTCTTTAGAGGCAGGTTGAGACTCTGCGGGAGAGATTCGGACTACTAAAGGCTCAGTTGGCAAAGCGCAAGGATGATTTTGCAGTTCTCAGTCATCGTGTGTGGGAACTCGAGAAGAGGAAAAACATGACCGATGTGTTGAAGGAGGAAGTGGAGGAACTACGGGAAGAGATTCGTGAAGCCAAGAGGAACCGTAGGAGTTAGACTGTTGTATCATCTACTACTTTCATTTTGATGTCAGAAATGTTTTAAATTCGAATGTATAAAGTTTAAAATTCAATGAAATGAAAAGTTGATTTAAAACTCATGTTTTATACTTCGAATTTAATGGATCTTTTACATCAGAATATGGCTGGAAGATGAGCTCGAAACTGTGTAGGTCTGGACTTGGAAACGGAACTAGCGAGGGTCTATCAGACACTCAATGCCGTTGCCATGAAACAGAACCAAGGAAGGGGGCCTGCAAAGCAATCAAACTCGTGGAATCATTCAAACGGATAAAACCACCGGTGTTTAAGGGAAAGTCGGACCCTGACACGGCTGACAATTGGATCCGTCAGGTAGAGACTATCTTTGAAGTCCTGGAGACCCCGGAAGGCAGCAAGGTGAAGTTGGCGACTCTGCAACTCGAGAAGGATGCGGTTGTGTTGTGGCAGTCGATGAAGCGGAAGATGGGAGGCTTGGTTCTTGGCTGAGAGGAATTTTTGGAGGAATTCTGCAGTCATTATTTTCCCTCAGATGTCCAGGAGAAGAAGACCATGGAGTTTCTGTCACTACAGCAATGCGGCATGTCGGTCAGGGAGTATGAGACCAGGTTCACTCAGCTCTCAAGGTATGCTCCCAAATTGGTGATGGATGAGGCGAAGAAGGCTCGTAAGTTCGAGCATCGGTTGAGGCCGAGCTTGAGGTCCAGGATGATACCCCTCGGTATCAGGAGGTTTGACAAGCTGGTCAAACGAGCGGCAGCCACGGAGGCGGACATGGAGTAGTTCCACGCTGTTCAAAATTTGAGGAACAACTGGAATGCGGGGAAGAGGCCCGCAGTTGCTGGCAATGTCAGGGGACAGCCACTGGCTCAAAGGTTCAAGCCTACGGGTGCGAACGCTGTTCAAGTGGTAGGAAGACCCGGGAATACTTGGGTGAGACCTCCAGTGACTTGTTTCAACTATAGAGAGACAGGCCACTACAAGTCTCATTGCCCCAAACTGCATGATGTCGTCCGTAATGGACCAACTCAGCAGACCGGGAAGAAGCCGTACCAGCAGGGGCGAGTATTTGCCTTGACTGAAGCTGACGCTGATGAGGTGGATCACGTCATCACTAGTACGAGGGAGGATGTTTAGAGTATTTCTGTTGTATCTCTTTTCCCGCTTTTATAGTAAACTGTTATATGACGAGTGTATGTTATGTAACAGGAGAACTTATTTTGAATGGAAAGAAAGTTGTTGTTTTGTTTGATACTGGGTCATCTCATGCTTTTGTGTCACCTAAATTTGCTAAAGTGTTGGGAGTTGAACCGAAGATTTTTCCAGGCAAGATTTTAGCGGTAGCTACTCCGTCAGGGGAAACTCTAACCACTGATCGGTACTATGCTGGCTGCGAGATTGTGATTGGAGATCAAATTTTCGGGATCGATCTGATCAAGCTGAATGTTTTGGGAGTCAATGTTATCATTGGTATTGATTGGATATCGGTGTACAGTGCAAGCATCGAGTGCAAGACCAAGACAGTAACAGTGAAGACTCCAGGTGGACCTGAAGTCACTTTCCAAGGGAAGAGAAGATGTTTAGATTTGGTTGCTGCTATCAGCCAGAAGAGAGGGATTCCTGTAGAGGTGCAGCAGATTCCTGTGGTTCGGAATTATCCGACTGTATTCTTGGAAGATTTGCCTAGGTTACCCCCGCATCGTGATGTGGAGTTCAACATCACTGTTCAGCCAGGGAGTGCACCTATTTCCAAGGCACCGTATAGGATAGTGCCTGTGGAACAGGATGAAATCAAACGGCAGATTGAGGAACTGTTGGAGAAATACTTTATTCAACCAAGTGCATCACCTTGGGGAGCGCCGGTGCTTTTGGTAAAGAAGAATGATGGTTCGATGAGGATGTGCATCTATTACCGAGAGCTGAATAAGGTCACTGTTCAGAATAAATATCCGATTCCGCGAATTGATGACTTGTTCGATCGTCTATAAGGAGCAGCTGTTTTCTCCAAAATAAATCTTCGCTCGGGATATCATCAAGTTCGAGTGAAAGCTGAAGACGTGCATAAGACTGCGTTCAGAACTCGACACGGGCATTACGAATTCTTAGTTATGCCGTTTGGAGTGACGAATGCACTTGCAATCTTCATGGACATGATGAACAGAGTTCTGAGGCCATTCATTGATTCTTTTGTCGTGGTGTTTATCGATGATATTCTCGTGTACTCCAAGTCGGAGGAGGAGCACACAGAGCATCTGGCAGTAGTTTTGAGGAAGCTTTAGGAGCAGAAGTTGTATGCCAAGTTGTCCAAGTGTGATTTCTGGAAATCTGAAGTGGCATTCCTAGGTCACATCCTTTCTAAAGAGGGGGTGGCAGCTGATCCTTAGAAGATAGAGGTAGTGAGAGATTGGGTAAGGCCTACTATAGTGAAGGAAATCAGGAGTTTTCTTGGGCTAACTGGATATTACAGGAGATTTATCCAGGGCTATGCTCAGATAGCTGTGCCGCTCACTGGTCTGACCAAGAAGAATGTGAATTTCAAGTGGACTGAGCAGTGCGAAGCAACCTTTCAGGAGTTGAAAGAGAGGCTGACGACTGCACCCATTTTGGATTTGCCGAGAGCAGGTGTTGAATATGATGTCTACAGCGATGCTTCACATCGTGGGCTTGGTTGTGTCTTAATGTAAGAAGGGAAAGTGATCGCTTATGGATCTAGGCAACTAAGACCGCATGCGAAGAATTATCCGACTCATGATCTAGAGTTGGCTGCGATTATCTTCGCCTTAAAGCAATAGAGACATTAGTGTATGGTGAGAAGCTGAACATGTACACAGACCATAAAAGCTTGAAGTACATCTATCAGCAGAAGGATCTGAACCTGAGGCAAAGGAGATGGCTGGAGGTACTTGAGGACATTCGTCCGGAGATTAAGTATCATCCTGGGAAGGCTAATGTTGTTGCTGATGCACTTAGCCGCAAGAGCAGTCTGACGAGTTTGATTAAAACTCAAAGGCAACTGGCAGAGGAGTTGGATCGGGCTGGTATTGAATTAGTTCTGAAAGGCTTGGGATCATCTTTAGCTCAGTTGAGGCTTCAACCGACGCTGAATGGGAGGATTATTGCAAGTCAGAAGGAAGATGCAGAGATTCAGAAGATGATGGAGCAGGTTGGTGCTGGCAAGTTGCCCGGATTTCAAATCAGAAATGAAGTGTTATAGTTTGGAGAGAGACTGTGTGTTCCGGATCAGTCGGACTTGAAAGAAAGTATTCTTCAAGAGGCACATGCTACTCTTTTCTCTGTACATCCTGGGAGTAGCAAGATGTGTAGGGACATTAAACAGATTTCTGGTGGTCAGGTTTGAAGCGGGATATGGCTGAATTTGTGTCAAGGTGTGAGATTTGTCAACAAGTCAAAGCCGAGAATCAAAAACCTGGAGGTCTATTACAACTGTTACCTATTCCAGAATGGAAGTGGGATAATATCAGTATGGATTCCATCACGGGTTTGCCCAAAAGTTCTAAAGGCAATGATGCGATTTGGGTCATAGTCGATCGACTAACCAAGTTCGCTCACTTCTTGGCGATGAAACTCACTGCTTCGATGGACAAGTTGGCTGAGATGTATGTTGGTGAGATCGTCAGGCTTCATGGCATTCCGTTGACCATTGTGTCTGATCGAGATGCGCGGTTTACTTTGCATTTCTGGAGGAGTCTTCAGACAGCTTTGGGTACCAAGACAGATTTTAGCACTGCTTTTCATCCCCAGACCGATGGGCAGATCGAGAAAGTTAACCGTATTCTTGAGGATATACTTCGGTGTTGTGTACTAGACTTTGGAGGCAGTTGGAAAAGGTACTTACCTTTGGTGGAGTTTGCCTACAACAACAGTTTTCAGACTAGCATTGGGATGGCGCCGTACGAAGCTTTGTATGGCAGGAAGTGCAGGACACCTGTCTATTGGTTCGAAGTTGGAGAGCGAAAGATGTTTGGGCCAGAGATTGTGCAGCAGACCTCTGAAAAGATTGATCTGATCAGGAAGAGGTTGGTGGAAGCTCAGAGTAGGCAGAAGAGCTATGCAGACAACCGGAGAAGGGACCTTGAGTTTGAGGTTGGTGACTTTGTCTTTCTGAAGGTATCACCCAGCAAAGGCGTGATCCGATTCGACAATGGTAGAAAGTTAGCCTCGAGGTTCATAGGCCCGTATAGGATATTGAAAAGGATCGGGAAAACTGCTTACCGACTTGAGTTACCGGAAGAGTTGTCTCAGGTGCACAATGTCTTTCATGTGTCTATGCTGAGAGGTTACATTCTAGATCCAAGTCATCATTTGCCCGAAGTGCCAGAGGGTTTGCAGTTATATCTGAGTTACATTGAGCTTCCAGTTGAGATTGTTGATCGTCGTGAGAAAGTCTTGAGGAATAAGACAATACCGATGGTCAAGGTAGTCTGGAGAAACCAGTTGGTTGAAGAGGCTACTTGGGAATCTGAGGAGAGGACGATGAAAGATCATCCTGAGCTTTTTGCTTGATTGTATTTATTTATTATGTTTTGTTTTCTCACTCTTTAATTGTAGTTCCGGGGACGGAACTATTCTAAAGAGGGAGTGTTGTAATACCCTAAAATTTCATTTCAATAAAAATATTAATTTTTTTCACGTGTTGTGCACGTGCAAATTTCATGTGTATGTTATTTATTTATTTGAAATTTCATTTTTGTATGAACAATTATTTTCCTTTATTTTTTTCTTCTAAAAGCCTAATTTCAAAGCCTAAAACATTAATTAATTGTTTTTGCCCACTTTAATTAATTATTAATTTGGTTGTCTTGGCCTACGAGCCTAAGCCCACTATTTATGAAGCCCACCAATTTAATTAATTAATTAAATGGCCACACTTGTCATGTAGAGACAAAAAGTAAACAATTTGATTAATTAAAATTGTACAAACTTCTACATAGGGGACTAGGTGGCACGTGCATGCACGTAGTGCGCAATGCACACTAATTTGGGCCGGTTTGTGCTTGGAGTGATGGGAGTGTGGGTGAGTGTGCATGAGTGGTTACTTACTGTGTGGGTAGTTGCTATAACTTCTACTCCTATCCTAGCCCTCCATTCTACAACTATCCAATCAATCCTAGCCCTCCAATCTACTTCAAAACTAGTATAAATACCCCCCTTTCCTAATTGTACTCTACACTTAAACAAAATATTAAAGGAGATACATATACATATTAGTGTATAAGTTGTGTGTTGTGTTCCCCATTGGAGGCTGGCCATCCATCACTTGGAGCTCTCGGTTTTGGCAAGGTGCAAGGAGAAGAGTTCGTGCATTGCAATCTAGGAGGAGAAGGCACTCGCTCGCAATCTAGGAGGCTCTAGGAGATTTTTCTTAATTGGGTTTTCTTCAAAAGGTGGGTGTTTCTCATGACTTCTAGAGTAGAACTCATGCTAGGGAATGATAATTGAATTATTATTATTAACTACTAGTTGAAATGAAATACATGCTTGTCTAATTAGAAGAAAATTTTAATTAGCAAATGTGTGTTGATTGATTACTAGATTTATTAACTATGAGTAAAAGTGTATGTTTCTCATTGTTATAAACATAAGAATGCATGTTAGTTATGGTTGAATTGCAATTATGAGAAATTCACTGGTAAGAAATTGAGCCATGCTTATTATGGATTGAAAATGCTAATTTAGAATAGTGTGTTAATTGAATTGATTGAATGATTGTTAATAGATGTAATGAAATTTCCCATGCTACATACATCATGTGGAAACTTGAATAAATGAAAAAGAATGTTCCTTTGCATACAAATGTATCGCGAGTAGATTAATTGGGGAAAGTGGAAGTTACTCACTTATAAAGTCAACTTTCGTGATCTCAAAATATCTTAGTTATCAATGTGTAAGCAAACATCATTGTGGTGAATTATGTGTGAGAAATCACCCTTGGTTATGAACAAATATGTAATAGTCTTCAACGTCGAAATAGTATTCATAAAATGCAAACTATGGCTAAATACATGTTTCAAAAGAGGGGGGAAATATCTTTAAATATACTGGTTATTGTTAAATTAAATGTATTTTTTGTCTCTAGAAATTTTGATTCAAAAGAGAAGAAAAAGAAATGAAAACATGTTTTGAAATTGAAAACTAATAGCACAGTCGACCGACTATTGTAACAGTCGACTGCCCTGATCGTTTTGAGTTTAAAAATCATCACAGAACAGCCGACTGATCACATTTAACAGTCGACTGCCCTGACCTTCTTATTTTCGAAATTTTGCATTGTGCAGAACAGCCGACTGATCATATTTGACAGTCGACTTCCCCGAAGTTTCAAGTAAATCTGTATTTTCTTTGTGAGATAATTTCTATGACCTGTGTCCTAGTATAAATGAAAATTTGAGACTATTTTTACAAAGAGGAACATATTCTTAACTTTCTTTTTATAAAGGAAATCGAATGGATTGTTTAAGAAGTTTAAAATTGAGATTTTTTTTTGGTAAAGAGAAATTTGAAAGGTGTGAATTGTAAAACCAATTGAAAATGTGAACTGCGAAATTGGAATGGATTGAAATAGAATTATATGAGCTTATAAACTAGTGATTGTGACATGTTTGAAGAATTTCAGTTTTTAAGTATCTATGCATTGAATTATTGATTGGGATGAATTATGAAAGAGGTGAATACATGAATATTATGCTATTGAAAAATGAATTATGATTAATCATGAAAAGATCTTTTGAGCATGACATTGTAATTATGATTTGAAATTGAGAATTAGGGTATAGCCAAGCCTTATACCGGCAATGAAAGAATCGTGAAATGATATTTTGAAATAAGAAGACCAAGGTTTGGGTCATGTGAATTGAATGAATAAGACCGGTGTAGTGGAAGTGCTGCATTCTAAAAGATTGATTTTATTCATGATTCAATTAAACTAAGGATTAGATTCATAGTGAAAATGTAATGAAAGTAAGAGAAAAACATTGAGTATGAGGGCCATTGGATTGGCGGCGTGAGAGTATTCACAGGATGTCCCATGATGAGTCATGATAGGTTGTGGATACTGCTGCAGAGTACCATCCCGGTGGCGACGCTCGTGGGGTGTTTGGCGACTGCGGGTGGTGTCATGTCTATGGTAGGAGCTGAATTACCACAGGATGCCTGCATGATGAGTTATGTGTCAGTGCGTTGGGATTCCCTCCAGGGCGCCAAGACATGAGTTCGTAGGTCGGAAAATATCTAGGATTCTTGCCGTAGTTACAGTAGTAGATTAAGTCACGACGAGGGATTGAACCCTGCAAGATGAAGAACGATTAAGGACTTGCCCTCGGATCCATGTAGTATGGGCTGCATAGGCTCTGAACAAGTGCGCATTAATGTCATATAATACAAATAATTGCATTAAGGACTAAGTGCACATTCACAACACGACATCAATAGAATAGTCTCTATAGTTCTGTTTGTGATAAGTTTGTGGTTTGTTAAGAAATGAGAATCATTATACTGTTTTCGACATAGAGAGGATGGCCGTGTATAATATTTCGTCAGTTAAATAAACTGACGCGCTCACAGTTTTATATGCAGGACAAAGATGCTTGACAATTGAAGTATACATACTGCGCATGATTGATTTAAATGTTGTTTCATGTAAATTGATTGTAATATTGCTTCCGCTGTGATAACGTACAAGTATAATGTAACTCTGATAAAAGAAAAGTTTTTTTTCCTTGTAAAATTGTACGAAAGAAATGTAAAGATCCTGTGGAACTCAAATTCAATTGTATTTTGAAATTCGGAGTGTTACAGAGTGGTATCAAAGCACGCTTCTAAGTAGTACAAATTTATAAGGAACGATACCCTAGAAGTGGACATTAGAGCGTGTGTTGAGTCTGGAGATTTAAATGTAAGTCACTTACATTTGCGTTGCTCTATGAATTATGCTTCTTCCTCTCCATCTTCAAGATGGCAGACCATTTCGACCCAGCTGGAGATGATCATTGGCATATTATTGAGGAAGATTACTACCCCGGGCAAGCTGATTCGGATGAGGAAGATCCCGAAGAAGTGGAAGAGGAATGGCCTGAGTCCCGAGACACGAACCCCTGCCTCATCATCATCAACAATATGTAATATTTCTTTGGAGTAGGGTTAGTTTCAACAAAAAATAACATCAATAGATTCTTGAATAGTGCATCTTCTTTTGTTGAATACGCGATATGCTTTACTATTAAGAGAGTATCCTAGGAAAACACCTTCATCACTTTTACGATCAAACTTTCCCAAATTATCAAGAGTATTTAAAATGAATACTTTGCATCAGAAGACACGAAAGTAGCTTAGGCTGTGGGTTTTGCCATAATATAGTTCAAAAGGGGTTTTCTCAAGGTACTTTCTGATGATTACTTGGTTTATGGTATAGCATACTGTATTGACAGCCTCAGCCCAAAATGATTTAGATAAATTTTTTTCACCAAGCATTGTATGAGCCATTTCTTGAAGAGATCGATTCTTCCTTTCAAAAACTCCATTTCGTTAGGGAGTGTGAGGACATGAGAACTCATGTTTTATTCCCTTTTTGTCACAAATTGATGTGAAGATTTCGTTTTGAAATTCCCTACCATGATAACTGCGAATAGTAACAATGGTAAGACTTTTCTCATTTTCCACTCTACGATAGAATTTTTAAAATACATGTACTGTCTCATCTTTTTTGGCAAGAAGGCAACCCAAGTAAATCTACTATAGTCATCAACAATAACAAATGCATATCGTGTACCACCATTACTACGTATTCGTGATGAACCAAAAAGATCCATGTGCAAAAATTCAAGAGGTCTAGAAGTTGACACCATTCTCTTTGGTTTGTGAGAACTTTTTGTTTGCTTACCGAATTGGCATGACTCACATGGTTTGTCCTTTTCGAACTTAATTTTAGGAATTTCTCTCACAATCTCCTTGCTTACAAGTTTGTTGAGTTTGTCCATGTATGTGTGACCAAGCCTACGATGCCATAGTCATCTATCCTCATTCCGTGCGACAAAGCATCTCATACTTTCCTGTGCTAGATCATTTGAGTTTATGGCATATATATTATTGCATCTGTTAGCAAGAAGTAAACAATCTTTATTGTTATCTAATACAGTGCATGTGTTTTTATCAAAAGTGACAATATATCCTTTATCACATAGTTAACTAACACTAATTAAGTTGTGCTTTAGACCTCTTACCAATAGGACATCCTCAATAGAGCATAAGGAACCAAAGCTAAGTTTACCTTTACCAATGGTTTAACCAGTGCTATTGTCTCCAAAGATGATGTCCTTCCCCTTTTTCCTTGATAGTGATGAAAAGTATCTGCTGTCACCAGTCATGTGATTTGAACAACCACTAGCAAGGTACCACCGATTTTTAGTCTTGATACGTTGGGGTACCTTTACCAAGATTAGTAGGCATAACTTTGCGTACCCAAGTTTGTTTTGAACCTTGTATCCTTCCTCACCCACACAAGATTAGTATTTCCTTTTAGTGAATAGTTATAAGAGATATGCCCTAGTCTACAACAAAACTTACATGTGATTCGACTTTGCCTTGGGTCATGCATGCTTGTATGATTTATTTTTGTTTTGTGATTGTGTTGATTTTTATACAAGTGTGTATGACATGATGGTTTTTGATGAGGTATTGGCTCTTCGTAACCAAGCCCTCTATTATCATGATAAGATCTTGAATTCTTTGTAATAAAGTAACTAGGCCCTTCATGCTTTTCAATAATTTTTTCGAGCTCAATTACCTTTTTACACAATCTTTTTCTAGTTATCTCATCGTCTTTTGTGTTCCAATGAAGAGTATCTAGTGTGGCATCAAGAATCCTATTTTGATTAAGGGCTTTATTACATCCTTCCACTACTTCATCAGATTTCCTTTTACATTCGTCTAAGTCATTTTTGAGCTGAGCAAAATAGACAGATTTCTCTTGAATCTCTTTTAAGTGATCATCATGTTTTGCTAGCGATTCACGAATTTGTTGTTTCAACATCTCATTTTCTTTTAGCAAAATATCATGATCTTTTCGACATAACTCATTTTTTTTCAAAATTGAAGCATTCTTATTTTTCAGTTTGTGATTCGTTGTTATGCAATCGTCATGTATTCCATTTGAATTCTGTTTATATTGCCTAAGTTCACTGCTTAGTTTCTGTCACGCCCTGCTTCCCGGAATACAGAAACACAGGCACGTAACTGAGGCCCAGCGAATGATATAAGTACGCTAACTCATATCATCCATAAGCTGTACCAGTCTTAACTCAACAATAAAAGACAAATTAATCACAACCACGCAGGAACATGATCACATAAACGAGAATGAAATTCAATAACCAAATCTAGAATAGAAGAACTTACCAAATAGCTCAAGGAACTCCTGCTCCAATCGTAGAATAACTGCTCACCAATACCTTCTGAAAATTCTCCTTGATCACCTGTACTTGTTTATCTAAAAAGAAAGAATAATTTGTCCTTAGAGCAAGTCGTGGACATGCAAGTGGAGAAACAGAGAAACAATAACAATGGTGGTATAGCAATGAATTCAATAAACGATGAAGTCAATAGTGTTGAACAGTGACAAAGCAATAACAGTATAATATGCAATAACTATGATCTATCATGATACCGATGAACAATATCAATAATGGCAATAATAACGATAACACTGTTCAATAAGATAACAATATGCAATGATAATGTGATGAGAGCCTTAGGACTATTATTCATTTTTTTATCCTAGCTAATGCACGTACTACTGTGTCCCATGTGTGTCGTACCACAGGTTCGATGCATACAATCAATTTCGTTTAGATTAAGGTGGTAGATTCTATAGTTCATGTACTGGGTATGATGACGATAACGATAATAACACTGGACATGTGTAATTTCTTACACGATGCCGATAACGATAAAACACGGGACATGTGTAATTTCTTACACGATGCGATAACGATAAAACACGGGACATGTGTAATTTCTTACACGATGCCGATAACGATAAAACACTGGCCATCATCCGAGTACACTTACTATATTGTCAACTACCCTAATCAACCCTTAACCCCAGCTTTAATTTATTTCCTTTATTCAATTAACACAGGATAATGCAATTAATAAGGGACGTTAGAAAAGGTGACAAAACAACCCTAGGATCATGCAATATACTCTATACAATTAAATACACTTAATTGTATAAAATACACTTAATTGTATAAAAATAAGTGTATTAAATACACTAAATGGTGAAGTAGTCCATCTCAATTCCTCTTGAGGCGAACTTGAGGCGATTTTCCCCCTCTTGATCTATCAGATCTGCCCTGCCTGTTCTTCCGATCCCATCCTGCTCTTCATCAAAGTTTCTCCTCTCCTCCTTTTCTACAAACCCTTTTCTTCTTAGCCTCGCTCTCACCGTTCTCAAGTCCGAGGGTCACTTCCCCTCTCTGGTACTTAGAGTGCTGCTGTGCTTCCGTTGCCAGATTCAGAGCCAGATCTCGCCTTTGTAGTTCCTCGCCGCTTTTTTCAGTGCTGAGGATCCTTTCCCCCTTCTGGATTTGGGTTTGCCGTCGTCATCAGCCTCAGAATTCGCATTTACCCTTCTCTCTCCACACCTGTCCCTCCCCGCTTTGGTCCCCCCTGGCTTCTCAGAGATCCCTCACTGGTACCGGTACGTTGGCTCCTCTTAGTTTGGGAAGCTCGCCGTGGCACTGTAAGTTTGCTCGTTACTCCTCCTTCATAGTTTCTTGTGATTGGGTGCTGCTGCTTTATGCCGGATTTGTGCCCACCCCTAGGGCATGCATACTGTTTTTTTAGAGTTTTCTCTCCTCTTCGAGGATCTCCTTTAGCGTTGGGTGAGGGGATTCTGCACCTCTCCCCAGTGCTATTTCTCCATCATTGGAGCTTGTTTCCTCACCTATCTCTTATCTCCGTCTCAGCGCTTTATTCTCGGAGGTCTCTGCCTTCTGAGCTCTCAGTAGCGCCTTCCTTTCCCTCCTCCCATCCTCCTCTACTATTCTCGGTTTGATTCCCGTTACCTTCTCACCTCGGCTGTTAACAATTTCGTCAATTTTCCCACTCTCTTTCTTTCTGTTTATTTCTCTTAGTGGGCCACCTATTCATTTTGGCCCATGGACTATTCGTGGGTGGAGGTTGTTAAAAAGAAAAAATTCGTCTCAAATTCCCTTACTCCCGCTTTCAACCTCTCTTCTAGTGGTGGGCAGGCGGTTTCGGCCCCGTTAAGGCCCAACATCACGAAGCTTCTGCCTGTCGCTTCATCTGCCTTCTCCCGCTCTATAGCCATACCATTCCCTTCCCTTCCTTCTCACTCCTCTTCTCACTCTCGTCGCCTGCGGTCGGCTTGCTTCCGCTGCCTTCAGTACGGCCACATCAAAATCGACTGCCCTAACAAAATGAAATGCATTTTCTGCCTTAAAGATGGGCATGCTAAGCACCGTTGCTTCGCTCTCCAAAAAATATTAGGGCTCCCAAGAGGTTCGTCGATTTCTGATCAAGTTCTTGCCGCGGTGGATCTCTCTGCACTTCGTAGTAAGTTGCCCCCACCTAAATCCTCTTACTCTCAGAAGAATCCCCCGAAACCCACCTCTCCATTGCTCCCCACTCCTTCTCTGGATCTTTGCCTAAGCGACAGCTCCCTACCCCCTCCCCTGGCCTCCTCGGAGCCTCCCACCCTTTCCACTAAGCATGCCATCACCCAAGTCTTCATCCCTAAGACTGAACTGACGGATCGTCTGAAGTACTTTGGTACCTATCGAGCCATTTCCTTTGTTGGAGGTTCGGTGCCCTTCTTCACGCTTAACTCCTTCCTTAGCAATTTCTGCAACATCAAAGATTGGGATTGGGTTCTCTACAACTGCTCTAATGGTGATATGGTCATCCGATGCCCATCTCCAAAGATGTTGGACGATCTCATTGCGAACCCAGGCCTGGCCATTGGTGGCATCTCCCTCTCTGTTAGACGATGGGTGCAGATCCCTGCCCCACCAAAGGACCTCAATTCCTCTGACTTTAAAGTCTCCCTGGTGGGGCTTCCTCCCTTTTGTGACTCACTCCGATAAGTAGGTGATATGGCGAAGTGCATTGGTGACATTGTGAGTATCTCTTCTAAGGCAAGACTGGCCTCTGGCAGTCTGCAGATCGAGGCCATATTTCGATGCTCCAATCGCCCTAATCGTATTGAAGCTTTCTGTTTAACTGATGGCATTTCGTCGTTCACTGTATCGGCTCATTATCACGATCCTATTTCCACTAGCAATTTTCCTTCTCTCTCCCCCTCCGAGACTGCAGCGCCATCCTTTGGCTCTGATCTTTCCGCAACATTTCACCCTGGTGGTGCGTCTTCTTCAAAAGTTAAGAGCGCTGCAGTGAAAGTGGGTTCTCTGAGTGCTTCTTGCAGTAAATTCTCTTTCCCTCGTAGGCCGGCAGTTCCTCTTTCTAAGCCGAAGATTTCTCCAACTAAGGCTCCTAACCTAGTTTGGATTAATCCTGAACTTCAAGCGGCGAAGGGAGCTTCTTCGGTTACTGCGTCGGCCTCTCAGCCTCCTGAATCTACCATTCCCCATCCCCCCAAAATCCAGCGGCCAATCTTACCTTCCTCCTCTGCAGTGGTGGAGGCTCCCCCTCCCGCTACTAAGAGTAAGGATCCTTCATCCGGCTGGCCAGCGTGGGAAATCAATCAACACTTTGCCTCAGACTGGGAGAGATTTCAGCAGCTTGCTCATTTCCCCACTCAGAGGAAGTCGGACCCTGCACTCTCGCCTTCAAAATCCAAACTGTTGTCTCCCCACAAAGAGGCAGCTTGGATGGATCAAGACCCTCTACTCTTAGAGGAGGAAGCTGAGCTGGAGCGTGGTTGTCAACCCAAGCAGGTATTTCCCTTCGCTGCTTCTATGTCCTTTCCATTTGGTTGTTTCTTAGTTGCGGAATGGATTTTTAAGCTATTACTTTTGGGATTCCATCCTCTTGCATTTACTGCGTCGTTCGATCCTATTCCCAGTATTGGGATTTGCCCATTCGGGACTTCGTTCCGAGGATGGATGTCGCCATCACTCGTGACGAAGGCCCAGGGTATTTTGGGGATCCTTCCTCCTGTCATCCTCAATCACTCCCCTTGCCCTCTCTCGTTTCCCACGGGGACCTCCAAACCCCGTGTTGACCCCAATCACTCAACCTCCTCGGGTGACGCCTCTTTTCCCTCCCCTCCCTTGCAGGAGATAGGGTCTCCTGTCTCCACTCTTGGGTATCCCTTACGGGTACCCCTTCGTGTTATCCGATCTAGTGCGAGACTTAAGGCTAAAAAAAGTTTGGCTGCTGAAGCGTGTAGGTCCCCTGATAAGATCAGGCCTTGTCCTATCTTTGGCGACAGGCGGTCTTCCTTGTCTGCCCAGTCTTACCAGCATGCTCCCACTCAGTTAGGATCCATTTACAGCCCCTCTTTTGACTCGCTTTCTAACAGCGAGCTTGCCTCCTTGGCGCAGGACTTGGGACTCCTGATTGACCCAACTGACTTCCATTGTATTCTCTCCCTCAGGAGGAAGGAACGTCGTAGAGTTCTGGAGCACCATTGTGCCCATGATTAGTGTATCATGGAACATTCGTGGTCTTCACTGCCCGTCCAAACAATGGGCGATCTATGACTTAATCTCATCTTCTCGTTGTGACATTATCTCCATCTAAGAATCTAAACTGGAATCACCCTCCCCCTCTATCTTGAGAGCCTTAGGTGGATCCACGATTGCCAAGTGGATCTCCCTAGATGCCATCAGTTCTAGGGGAGGGATCCTCTTCGGCTACAAAGAATCGTGTTTCTCGCTCATCGCTGTGCAGCGTCTTAATTTCTTCCTTATCGTCCAACTACAATGGACCACCTTTAATTGTCCCCTCATGGTCATTTCGGTGTATGGCCCCTCTACTTTAGAGAGGAGGCCCTCTTTTTGGAATGAGTTTCTTTCGTTACAAAGCTTGTCCACCGATCTCTGTATTTTTTGCGGTGATTTCAACGTCACCCGATTTGTTTCCGAAAGAACTAACCCGTCCCTCTCTAATTCTCAATCTAGCATCTTTAACGACTGTATTCGGGAATTGCAATTATCCGATTTACCGATCTCCGGTAGATCCTTCACTTGGTCCAACCAACGTGATCCCCCGACCTTGGCAAAACTAGATCGTTTCTTGGTCTCGCAAGCCTGGATTTCTCGTTTCCAGCGATCTTTCTCTCAGGCCTTCCCCAACCCCTCGTCGGATCACGTCCCTATCGTTCTCTACTCCAACTTTTCTTTCAACCAGCAGCACAAATTTCGCTTTGAAAAGTTCTGGCTACAAGACCAGCTTTTCGTCTCTCTGGTGGAGGAATGTCTTGCTTCTATCACCGGATCAGCAGGGATGGGCAATATTCTTCTTAAACTCCATGCTATCAAGTATGGCTGTAAAATCTGGCGAGCCGAGCGTCAGAGAAATACTAATTTCCTCAAATCTTTCCTTCTTCAATCCATCGAGTCCATCGATAGAATGGAAGAGGTTGGTCCCTTGACCGATTCCTTTAGATTGGAACGTCGTTCTTGCAAGCAAGAATATTCCGAAATCCTCTATCAAGATCATATTAAATGGGCTCAAAGAGCTAGGGTTAGGTGGTTGAAAGAGGGAGATGTCAATACGGCGTTCTTTCAGAACTTTGCCTCCCATAGGCAACGTAGCAATCGCATTTCCTCCATCTCGGTTCAGGGAGTGGACCTTTTCAGCAATGAGGATATTCACCGCGAATTTCACTTGTTTTACAAAAACCTTATTGGATTGTCCAAACCCCGCTCAATTGAGCTTGATTGGTCCCAACTTTACGGTAACCAAACCTACGATCTCTCATCTCTCGAGGCCCCTTTCTCTATGGAAGAAATTAAATCAGCGTTCTTTGCCTTAAAAAGTGATTCAGCTCCGGGGCCCGATGGGTTCCCCGCCTTCTTTTTCTAAAAATTTTGGGAGTGGCTTAAGGAAGATCTTTTTAAGATGTTCCAGGACCTTCATTTCGGAAATTTTTCTTTTGATCGCATCAATTATGTGCATATTGTGCTTATCCCCAAGCTTGTGGGTGCACACTTACTGTCTAACTTCAGGCCCATCAGTTTGATCAATACCACTTTCAAAATTGTTATGAAAGTCCTTTCAGCTAGGCTGAGTGAGATCATCCCACCTATGATCGATTCGGCTCAATCAGGTTTTATCAAGGAACGTTTCATTCTCGATAGTGTGGCGTCTGCCCAGGAAATCATCTCCTTTTGTCATAGATCTCAAACGGAAGGCATTCTCCTCAAACTCGACTTTCAAAAAGCTTATGACAATGTTAATTGGGATTTTCTTCTTGACATTCTCACCCACCGTGGGTTTGGTCCCAAATGGATTTCATGGGTTAGATCCAGCTTGTATTTAGGGACTTCCTCCTTATTCATCAATGGTTCGGAAGGTCACAAGTTCAAAGTCAAATGTGGCCTTCGCCAGGGAGACCCCCTCTCCTCTCTTCTTTTTGCCCTTGTAGCTGATGTTTTTAGCAGGCTCCTTAGGCATGCTTGGAGTTCGCAAATGATAGAGGGACTCGGTCATTCTCCTCACTTTGAGGGGGTTCTTAACCTGCAATATGCAAATGATACCATTATTTTCACTAAACCGAATGTCCATTCCCTTCGGAACCTCAAACTTCTCCTTTACTGCTTTGAATCTGCGTCGGGATTGTTAATCAATTTCCAAAAATTGTCGGTCCTTTGGCTGGGAGGGTTCCCCAACCGACAGGCCGAGATCTCCAACTTTTTTAATTGCCCCTCAGCGTCTTTTCCTATCACTTACCTTGGCATTCCCCTTAGATGGGGCAAGCTGCATAGATCAGACTGGTTTCCACTTATTGACAAAGTGGAAGCCAGGCTCAGTGTGTGGTCAGGTAAAGTGCTTTCCCGAGGTGGTAGATTAATCCTCATTAACTCGGTGTTATCAGCCATGCCCCTTTATTTTATGTCTTTTTACTACCTCCCCTCCTGGGTTATCAAAAGGTTACATCAAATCAGAAGCAACTTCTTCTGGACAGGATCCTCGTCCTTTAAACCTGGTTCCCACATTTGCCAGTGGAAAATGATTTGCACTTCCAAACCGGAAGGAGGGTTGGGTGTTCTGGATCTCAGAGACCATAACATCGCCCTCCTAGGTAAATGGCTGTGGCTCCTTCATTACCGTGACAACTTACCTTGGATACGGTGTATCAAGGATTACCGCTCTCGCTCTCGCTGTTGGTGGGAATTCCCTTCGACTGTTAATCGCCTAGCCTTCCCCTTCTGGAAAGGTGTCTGGAAGGCATCAGCCGCTTTCCACTGTAGTATCTCTCGTACCTGCGCAGACGGGTCTAGAGCGAAATTTTGGACAGATCTTTGGATCGGTAACATCAAACTCTCTACTGGGTACCCCTCTTTATTTCATCTGGCTTCCGACCCCTCAACAACGGTTGCAGAGTCTTTCACTATCATTGACGGCACGCGTCATTGGATCATTCCATTTGTGATTGACCTTCCTCCACCTCTCTCAGAGATTTTCAATAATCTCATCTCTCATCTCAATCACTACGAATGGAGGTCTAGTGAAGGTATTGCTTGGCGATGGACAGAATCTGGCTCCTTTTCTGTTAAATCTTTCTACAGTTTTCTTAACTCTAGGGGCGTTCAATCATCTGTTGCAAATCTTATTTGGGGGTCTGCCGCCCCCCCCTTAAGGTGAAGATTAATTTGTGGCTGGCGTATCATGGTAAACTGCTCACTGTTGATGTTCTTAATAGGAGGAATTTAGCTTGGGGGCAACGTTGCCCATTATGTGTTCACCACTCGGAAGATGTTAATCACCTTTTCGTTCAGTGCCCTGCCATCCTACCTTTGTGGAGGATCAGTTCTCTTGCGTGGAATATGGGATCTACTCCCCCCACTTTAGCCGACGTTTGGTCCTTAAAGCCATCGAACGCTTTGTTCAATAGCGCGTGGGTTTTGTCTGTTCATATCATCATATGGATTATTTGGAAGGAAAGGAACCAGCGATTGTTTGAGCATCGCTGCTCCTCTCTATGGCTATAATTGAAGCGTTTTCATTTTTGTTCAAGCTCTGGAGCTCGGACCCTTCTTACAAAGGCAGAGCTTCTCTGGATTTTCAAAAATTAAACGTCTCTGTTCGCTGTCTCAGTAACCTGCATGCTTTATTTCCCCAGCATTATTCATTTTAAATGCTTAACTCTATTTCTCCACTGATTTTACAATTTCTTTCTCTCTGTTTCCCTTGCAGATCTGATCTCCCACTAGTGGAGTTACTGGCCTCGTTGCCTTTTGCTGTGATGATGCAACTCCCCCGTATTTTGGTTCTTCTGGATTTAGGCTCGGTTGGTAGTTTTTCTTCCTCTTTCCCTCTCTTCTTTTCTTCTTTTGGGTTGTCTATACTTTTGGACTTTGGTTGTTTGTGCTTGGAGAGTTTATGGCTGTTCCCTTAGTGGATTATTATATATGTTCTGTTCTTCTTCTGCTTATGCATTCTTTTGTGGTATGCTATATGGTTGGTTTAAAATTGTTCATTGACTTGGCTGCTCGGGTTATCTCTGGACCTGGTGTGTTTCGTTATTTTGATGCTTCGTTTATTTCTTGGCGCATGTTCTTCTTGAGCTCATTGGTATGGCTTTTCTGAGCTTAGGCTGTTGGTAGAGAGTGGAACATCTCTCTTTTCTTTGTGTTGTGTGGAGCGTTGTTGCTTCCTGCTCTGCTTGGCAGGGGTGCTGTGTTCCCTCCAGCGATGTCTTCTTGCAGGTGTTAAGTGGGCACTGATGTGTAGATGCCTTGACGTTTTTAGACATTTTTTGGGCACCATTGTTTCTGTTTTTTGTTGGCTCCCCGTGTAGGAATGCAGCGCGCATATCAGGTTGCACTGATGCTTCGCTGTAGCCCTCTGTTCTTCCGGGCTGCACAGTTGCATTGCGGCCCCTCCCAGTTTCGCTCAGTCTTGGCCTCCACACCTGCTGTTGGTCAAGCTATGATCGATCGTAGTGTGTTGTCTTCCTTGCTCTACTTGCTAGCAGACTCGAGCGATTGCTCAGGTGCCCTCGATGCCAACAGCCAACATCGCCCCAGTCTTCCGTTCTCTTATTGTATAGTCTATTTTATTGTTTCCGTTTGTATTTATGCGTCTTTTGCGTGTTTTACCTCTTGTAAAACAGTGTAATGTACATTACTCTTGGAGTTAATATATGCATTTTTGGTGTGGCTGGAGTCGAGAGACTCTATCCGTTTTCATCAAAAAAAAAAAAAAAAAATTAAATACACTAAATATAACATTATAAACACAATTGTACATTATAAAACATAGAATCCCAATTCTGGACAGCAGTAGGTTGTTGTACCAAAATCAGAATTCCCGTTGCTACAGGATAGCAAAAGTGGATCCGTCAGGTGGTCTAGAAACTAGACTCCTGCCCGGTTCCAACGCGTACTTAAAGTCTACATTCCGACAACGATAGCTAGGCCAAATACAATAATCTTTATAGATTTTAGTTTCTGACTGGGTGTCAATGTTGTCTAATTGCAGTTATAAAGGCAGTAAATAATCATTACAAAAATCAGTAAAAATAATTTTTAATACCCTAAACATGTTATCTACAAATATGGAATTTATCTTGGCCATATATAATCATTAGTCCACTTAATTTATCAGCCTAACATGTTATGTACATGAATTTGAAATTTCAGCGTAGCTGTAGCAAAAGGGTCATAACTCGGGCGATATAAATCAGAATTCGGAAATTCTGGTGTCTATTTACATCTAACAAATAGGTCTACGTTTCATTTTCAGGGAGTTTCTGATTTTAATGAAGTTGTCTAGGTCGAAACAGTACAATAAGATTCAGGTTGGTGTAAATTCCAGAATAGTCAACATGTTCATTTTGGGTAAAACGGTTGAAAGTTAAGAATAATAAATTGGAGTTTAATAATCATAATCACATCGAACCAATCTTATGTGAACATGGTATTAAGGTAGATGATATCCATAATTCTAATAATTACAACTCAACTAATTTATCAATAGCAATCACATTAACAATCAACTAATTTATGCAATCTACTATAGCTAGTTGTCATTAATGTCATGATATGAAATGTGTCAATAATTCCCTATTTTTATATTCAATAACTATAACTACATGGGTGTATGTAAGATCCCTATATATTAGAGGCAAAAAGAAGGCACGAAGTCGAGATTACCACTTGGATTCGCTCGTGTAAATCCGTGGCATCTCAACGATAGATACAATAACATTTTACGATATTCAATAGGATCCACTTGCGGAATTCAATAAAAATATCGAATATGATACAATAAATATTCGATAAGAAATGACTTTCCTTTTTGACGACGATTAGATCCACTTGTTGAAGAAAATTGGAATCAAAAAATTTCGGACGAAGTCTCCCAAAAGCACGTGTGAAGCACGTGCAAAATCCAATGGTAGATCGAATTTTCCCCACACCAGATCGGTCCAGAACACCAAACGGAAACCCAGATCCGATGTGGCCGAACACAAAACCCCAGATCCCACCACTAACATCTCTCCCATACACCGGATTCAAGTGGCTAGAACACGGGACGGTAATCAGCACAGATCTGATCAAGACCAGATCTTGATCAGATTCGACGGTGGAGATTGAATCCCGCCCAACACTGCTTTCCTCCATCTTCTTCTTCTTCTTCCTTATTTTACTGAAATAGAGAATGAGAGAGGGAGTAGCGCCGGCGCCGGAAGCGGTGGCTAGCGGCAAAGCGAGTGGCAGCACCCGGCGGCTACGCCGACGAGGGTTGGCTGCGCCGGCAGGGCGCACAGGGAGGCGCAACACACGATCGCTGCGACTGTTGTTGCTCTGGTTGGCGACGCCAAGGCCAGGCACACCGTGCAGGGCGACGCAGCGGTCTGTCGACGCTGCAGTGCGGCAAGGCAGAGGAGAGGCACCGCTGCCGTCGAAGGTGGATGAGGATAGGCGAGGTCGTAGAGGGAGATCGACTGCAGCGCGAGGGCGGTGCGGAGGAGGCACGCCGACGCTGCACTCGCACGAAGGTGGGGTGCGACGTAGGAGGTCGGGGGCGGCGCGTCACAAGGTAGAGGACGTGAGAAGAGAGAGTGGGATGGGAGAGAGGAAGAAGATGTTGGGTTTGGGGTTTTTGATTTGTTTTGTTTGGTTTTGGTTTTGTTTTGGTTGGTTTAAACAGGGAAGGGGAGAGAGAGAGAGAGATAGCACGATTAGGGGGCTTAATAGTAGGGATTTAGTTACTCAAATTGGGAGTTACAGATCATGGAGATTGTGGGGGAGTGATTAGGAGAATTGATAGGGATTAGTCCATTAGGGAGAGATTGGGGGTAGTTTGGGTTATTGGATTTGGATCCAATAAGATATGGGTCTTGGTTTTGGGTTTAAAAATCGAATAGAAGATAATTAAATAGAATAGGCTTTATAAGGCACACTTATATATACACATACACATTAAATCATGAACAATTAAACTAATAGTATTAAAAATAATAATAACAATATCAAATAGAAATGATAATACTAATAACAATAATAATAACAAATTTTGATTTTCAATAAATAATCAAAGATGACAATAATAATATAAACTAATAATCATATTCGTAGCAGTAAAAATAATAATAATATTAGCAACGACGGTAATAATAATAGTAACGATAATAATAACATGAATACAATAATAAAATTTGAGTTCAGTAGATTCATTAAAAATCATTGAAATCCAAATCGAAATAACATAATAGATTTGGACTAAAATATAAATAGTCGATCATTTGAAAACGGCAAATAAGGTTGAAGTATTCCATTATTCGATAATAAATATAATTGTTCGAGAAAATGTTCTAAATGTAAAGTTCAAGCCGGATTTAACAAATACTGAATTTATAATTTTTAAATACATAAAAATACATAGAAAATACGCATTTTCAAAAACAGGGGTTACAGTTTCTTGGCATAGTCTTTCAAATCATCACATATATCTACAAGTTCATCATAAGTTGGTTGTTCGATTACCTCTTCTTGAGAAGGTGATTGCACATCACCACTCTCAAGAGCCATGAAGCCGACGTCACCGTGATCTTTCTCTTCCTCATTAGAGTCCGAGTCTAGCCAAGTTGCCTTTAGCGCCTTTTTCTTCTGCCTTGGATTTGAGCGATAATATTCCCTGTTCCTGTCTTGTTGACTGGAACAGTTTGTACGGATGTGTCCGAGTTTCTTGCACTTGTAGCATACGTCTTCTTTCTCCTTTTCCCTTTCTTCTTGATACCTGCCATATTTCTTGTTTTTGAGATACTTACGAAATTGTCTTGTTAAAGAGCAATGTCCTCGTCTGACTCCTCATGTTCTGAATCAGCTTTTGATGATCGGGCTCTTTCTGCTTTTAGTGCAATAGTTTTCTCCTCAGTCTTTGGTTCAATCCCGATATTCTGCCTGTATCGCTTTGTCTCCAGCATTTCCATCTCGTACGTTTTTAGCTTCCCTTGAAATGTATAGTAATCGAATCCCTTCTCTTCGAGAGTCTCTCTCATTGCCGTGGTCTTAACGTCCCACTCTGGTGTGAGACAGCTTATGAGCTTTTCGACCTTTCGGTCATCATCAAGCCCTTTACCCAAGCTCTCAAGCTCGTGGGCAATTATATCGAAAAGTGCGAGCATTTGGTCAACATTTTCACCCGGCAACATGCGGAACACATCAAATTTATAAAAACACAAATTCACGTTAGCTTTTACCTCTGAAGCAGTTCCTTCATGCTGCTTCAGTATATTGTTCCAGATTTTATAGGCTGTTTTGCAGTTACGTCCGCATCGCAATTGCTCTTCATTGTTCAACCCTGCATAAAGAACTGTCATGGCTTTGGAATTTGCTGTTTTGAGGGACAACTCTACCGGTGTGAATGCCTTCTTTCCATCGCTAACTGAGATTTCTATTTTGTTGATGCATACATTCCATATCTCTTCTCCGAGCATCTGTAAAAAAATGAGACATACGAACTTTCCAGATGTCATAGCATTTTCCATCAAAAAATGGTGATCGTGTAAGACTTGTCCCATTGGAAACGAAAGGCTCCGATGAGTACAAGTTTTGGGGAGGAGGGATTTCGGCCATTGGACCTTTCGCTTAAGCTTTTAAGCTTTTTATAAGCACCTCGCTCTGATACCACTGTGAATCACCCTTAGAAGGGTGAATAGGGTGATCTTGCGGAATCAAAAAAATTAAAGAAATAAAGTAAAATAGATTAATGTAAATGCAAGAGAGACACGAAACGCAAACTCAGATGACACAGCGATATAACGTGGTTCGACCCCCACGTCTACGTCCTCACCACCTACATGTAGCAATTCTCTACCGCAAGTGTTCCACAATACTCAAAATCCTTAATACAGTGATTCTCGGATTCAGGCCGAAAGACCTATTACACCCACAGGAATTCTAATCCAAGTCCCGTCAATCTCACCGAAGTGGAAAAGAAAAGAAAAGAAAACTCAAGATCGTTTTGAGATCTTGACTGAAGAATACAACCAAATTCACGCTCACACTCGGATTGATTATCGAAGGATTATTTCAAAATATTTTTCTCAGAAGTACTAGGTAGAGAAGACACAATGGATTCGTTCTCTTAAGTAGAAGAGAAAGTGTATCGATCAAATATAGAAACGATACATTCCAAAACAGTATCAGCTCAAGTTGCGGTCGACCGTCAAAAACGTGCGGTCGACCGTTCAGCTCTCTAGCATAGCTAGAGAGTTGAAAGGTCGACCACTGTCTTAAGCAACTAAAGTTGCGGTCGACTGTGATGCGATCGACCGACATTATGTACGGTCGACCGGTCTTTGGTTGTATAATACGAATCCACTTTGTTTTCTTACCATAAATTAATCCATCTTTAATCAATCATATACAATAATAATCTCACGAAAATATTACTAAAAATCCAGTCTTGATAGATTGCTTGGAGACCAATTAATTGAGAACTCCTTTTGAATAACTTTCTCTTTTGCTTGTGTATGCAATCTTCCTTTATTTTTTTTTGAGGGAAGCCATCTTCCTTTATTACTTTCCTTGTTTGTATATTTGTGAATTTCTCTTGGATCTTTTCTTGATGTTAATTGATCCTGAAAATCTGACACACTAAATTTAAACTTATTAGTACAAGTTAGCACGTTTTGTGCACACCAAACTATAAAAGTTAATGTGAAGACTATAATGAGAGAGTTGGAGTTGCACGTGTGTTGTAGGTAAGTAGGTAGATTTACCACTTCAATTCTTCCATCATAATAGTTATCATGTATTATATTATAGATATATAGATAGATATATAGATAAATATATAGTAATTTATACGTGCGATGCACATTTAATATATATTAAAAAAATAAAGTAAAAAATATGATGTAGTGAGGACTTGAATCTGAGACTTCCTTCATATTAGTTGTGCACGTGCAATACCCGCGTTGGTAGATTTACAAATTTATAAATGACACTAAGGCCTTCTCCCATTATAATATTAAAGATTAGAAATTAGAGATTAGAGATTAGAGATTTAAGTGACCTATTGGTAGGCATTAACCTTTCAATGAATGGTTACGATTTATAAGTGGATGGTTGTTTCGTTGGATTATAGTAGAAATTATTTTGAATAAAAAAAAGTAGTTGAGTGTTAAGTATGTATTGTAAACCACAACTAGATTATTATCATGCGTAACATACCGAATTTAGGTTGTAAGGCATCAAACTTTCCAGGTACTTTAAAGAGATATTTGTACATTTTAAGCAAAAGTCCAACTTAACATAATCAAAATTTATATAATAGATACATAACTAGATATAATGCATAGATATCTAGATAGATGATAGTCACAATATATATCTATATAATAAAATACAAAGAAAGCTATCAAGTGGCTCTTCTTCAATCCCTCCAAAATTAAATGCCCAGATCTAACCTCACAAAACATATTTTTTCCTCAAAAGTTTCCCCCCAAACCTCAAATTCTAATTCCCCCAAAACAACTCATTTATTTATTTATTTATCTCTCTCTCTCTCTCTCTCTCTCTCTCTCTCTCTCTCTCTCTCTCTCTATATATATATATATATATATACATATATATACATATATACTAGTATTTTTTCACGTGCGATGCATGTTTTGCTAAAGAGTTTGAGTTAAACGCGCAATACACGTACGTCATTATAAAAAAATGGAGTTGAACGGACGATACACGTATTTTTTTTAAAATTAAGAAGGAAAAACATTGATGTGTACGTGCAATGCACGTGTTGAAAATAGATTTAGAGTTGCACGTGCGATGCACCTGTTTGTTTGGTGACAAAAGTGATATTTTTTTTGAGACAAAAAATATTTTAAACTGTTTATTTGTGACAAACTCTTCCAATAAATCGTAAGTAAATATATTATATTATAGATAGATAGATGGATAGTAATTTACACATTTGATGCATGTTCAATATTAAAAAAAATTAAAGTAAAAAAATGACATAGTGAGGACTTGAACTTGAGACCTCATTCATATTAGTTATGCACATTTGATGCACGTGTTGGTAGAATGACAAATGACACAAAGGCCTTCTCCCATTATAATTTTAGATATATATATATATGTGTGTGTGTGTGTGTGTGTGTGTGTGTGTGTGTGTGTGTGTGTGTGTGTGTGTGTGTGTGTGTGTGTGTGTGTGTGTGTGAAATGCTCCATTAAAAACGGGTTTGTTTTCACGGGTTGGAAAACACGAATCTGAGCCATTGGATCGCTCATCATCGTGATCAGCGGCTCAGATTGAGCCCGCCCATCACCCAATATGACTTAATTGGCGGAAGGTTATTTTGGGAATTTCGTCGCAAATAACTCTTCGCCTGATTCGTTCTGAAAAAAATGATATAACCTAGGCCGTTGTTCCCAACAACGGCATAAGTTATAAAAAATTGAATCATAGGCCGTTGTTCGGAACAACAGCCTTGTTCTCAATTTTTATAACGGCCTAGGCTATAAAATTTCTATAAATCTCTATAAAATTTTATAGCCTAGGCCGTTGTTCCCAACAATGGCCTAGGTTATAAAAATTGAGAACAAGGCCGTTGTTCGGAACAACGGCCTATGATTCAATTTTTTATAACCTAGGCCGATATTCCCAACAACGTCCTAGGTTATATCAAATTTTCTTTCGCAAATCAGGCGAAGAGTTATTTGGGAAAAAATTCCCAAAATAACCCTCTGCTAATCATTTTAACCGGATGATGGGGGGCTCGATCTGAGCCGCTGATCACGATCATGAGTGATCCAATGGCTCAGATTGGTGTTTTCCAACCCGTGAAAACTAGACCCGTTTTCAATGGAGCATTTCCCTATATATATATATATATATATATATATATATACACACACACACACACTAGTATTTTTCACGTGCGATGCACGTTTTGATAAAGAGTTCGAGTTAAACGTGCGATACACATAAGTCAACAATAATTAGCACGTGCGATGAATGCCTTAATTTTAAAAAATTGAGCTGAATTGGCGATCCACATATTTTTTCAAAATTAAGAAGGAAAAACTTTGATGTGTACGTGCGATGCACGTGTTGAAAAATAGATTTGGAGTTGCACGTGCGATGCACATGTTTGTTTGGTGACAAAAGTAGTGTTTCTTTTGTGAAAAAATATATTAAAATTTGTTTATTTAGACAAAATCTTCCATTAAATAGTAAGTATATTATATTATAGATAGATAGATTGTAATTTACACATGTGATGCATGTTTAATATAAAAAAAATTAAAGTAAAAAAACTGACATAGTGAGGACTCGAACCTGAGACCTCCTTCATATTAATTATACACATTCAATGCACGTGTTGGTAGAATGATAAATGACACTAAGGCCTTCCCCCATTATAATATTAGACTAGTAATTTAAACGTGTGATGCACGTCTTAATAATTTCAAAAAATAAAAATTAATATTCTGATGTAGGGAGGATTTGAACTGGAAACCTCCTTTATATTAGTTATGTATGTGTGTTGCACATGTTGGTAGAATGACAAAATGACAAATGACACTAAGGCCTTCTCCCATTATAATATTATATATATATATATATATATATATATATATATATATATATATATGGAAACATGGACTTTTATACCCCAATTTATAATTAATTTTCACCATATACTAATGAAAACATGGACTTTTATTTACAACTAATTATTGTCATACTATTCAAACTTCAGCTACAAAATTGTTGATTTACTGTTTACAAGACATTTCATATGCTTTATCGTTCTGAAGATGTGTCGTAGGCACGTGGCCACAGGAAAATCTAATCTATATAATTAAACACAAAGAAAGCTATCAAGTAACTCCCATTCATTTGGAAGAAAATCAACGGTCTTGACTTTTGCTCCCAAAAGACATTTTCCCTCCCAAATATTGTCCCGCCAAAATTTAAATTTTTCCCCCCAAAACAAAATAACTCCTTCATTTATTACTCTCTCTCTCTCTCTTCCCCTCTTTTATCTTATTTCATAATTCTTTATCTTTTTCTTCTCTCTTTTTTTTACCCACTTATGTCAACAAAAAAAATAAAAATATTGTGAATGTTTTTTTTAATGCAATTTCGGATTATGTTTTTTTTTCAAAATTTTAATTATGTTTTTTTTCGGATTATGTTTTCATAACTCAATAACATTCACTTTCATTTAATTGCTTTTGAATTACCATATATATTTGATCTGATTGTATTACACTTTACTGAGTAATTGTTTTAGATTACAATGCTTCACTGAGTTAATTTTGATTAGAATGCTTTTTATTATTAGAGCATCCACAGTGGTTTGCTAAATACTCAAAATTTAGAAATCCGTTTAGAAAACCTACGTGCAGTGGTTTGCTAAAAACTCAAAAGTTAGAATAGGAATGTACAGTAAGTTGCTAAAGTTAGAAGCGTGGATAGAAGATTGCTAAATATAGAAGACGGATGATGATGCTCCGTTTATGGCTTTGGACGGATGATGATCATCCGTTCTTTATTTTCTTTGATTTAAAAAAAAAAAAAAAATCCGAACTGAGCAAACGGATGATGTTCATCCGTGTGGCTCAATTTCTGACTTTTTGTTTTTATTTTTTTAGTTCTTTTTGATTTTTTTATAATATAAAACCCAAAAAAAAATAAAAAAAAAGCCCAAACCATCCATCCGTTTGGAATGGTTTGACTTTTTTGTTGACTTTTTTTTTTTTTTTAAATCACCGTTAAGTATTATAATGAGTTAAAAAAAAAACTAAAAACTAAAAACGGATGATGTTCATCCGTCTACTCTAATTTTAGGATTTTGACCACTGCAGCGAACTACTCCAATTGCTATTGCTAAATGCTAATTTTAGAAATGAGAATAGCAAACGACTGTGGATGCTCTTATACAATTTCGGATTATGCTTTTTTTTTTGAATATTTGGACATTTGCTACTTTGAAAGATCGTTGCAAATTCTTTAATTGACTCGCTTGATCGTGCTTTTATGGACAAATCCATGTTTAATTCCTATATTTCGAGTTTTTATAGCTGCAAAATTATATCTTGATCTGCTTTGCTGCAATTTCACTTACATCACAACAAATTTTTCTTTTTAAAATTCATACATGGTTAACTATATAAAAAACAAACAAGGAGGAACTAACTAATGCAGCTTGAGGCGTTAACCGTAACTCATGCAGTTAGAAAATAAATTGCTACTTATGTTAGACTCCAAATCAAAAAAGAAATCTATTATGCTCAAGTCACACATAGCAAGGAATTTCCGATTTACTACTGTTGTAGATTCACAATACTATTTTTGAATTCCGAACTGCTGACAAATAATCCTGCAATATGCAAACCAATAAAAATCAAGGTCATTTCAAAATCCTACTTCAAAGTACATCAATACATCAACGTCTAAACATCTATAAATCATCCCTTACTGTTTACATGATTTTTCATATATTGTATCATTCCGAATACATGCCATAGGCACGTGCCCACAGGCATACCTAGTGTGTGTATATATATATACCCACTAGGTTTGCCCGTTGACACGTGTCTACGGCACGTCTTCGGAACAATGCACCTGGTTTGATTATATAAAATAGTTTTGGAGATCCAACAAATTAATTGAAGTAGTAAACATATTATATGAAGAAGCAGTATATCTACCTTTAAGTTTAAACATCGTCTTCTTGATCATTAGCTTTAACTTATCTGGAATGCATACAGTTTGTTCGAAACACTGCATAGAGTTTTTTTAAACTTCAGCATTACTTTTAGATACTTGTAATAGTTATGCAAGGACATTATCATATAGGTTTTATAGAGCTTACTCTAATCCCATAACCACTATGAGCATGTCTAAATACAATGGTAACGTAAGTGCAGGTGTGAAGTTATCTACAATACCAATAATCTAAATATTTATTTGCCTAAGACTCAGTTTGCAATTGAAATACCACTTATTATTATTCCAACCAAAATGAAATACATGAAGTTCTCAAAACTCTAATCCAAGCTAATCATTTCTTTTATCTCCACTTTGTCTCCCCATTGCACCTTTATAAAAAAATTCAAAATGGATAAATAACAAATTTACTTTAGTTGTCTTTCTTGAGGGGGAGTTTCCACCCTTCACTGGTAACCTCCACTCATCACAATCCTATATATCCAAACATACACTAAAAGTTCTTATATGTTATGTTATCCATGGTTTCTAATAACCAGTAAAGGGAACACTTCACGATAATATTTTCTGTTGTAGTGAAGAAATTAATGGTGCATATTTGCCAAGTTATTTTAGGTTGCTGGTCAGCTTACCTCATACTATGGTTTGGAAGCCCAAATTGAGGCCACCAAATAATCCATTTCTCACTTGCGTACACCTTAAATCAAAATCAATAAAAAACTCGTCAAATAAATAACCAAATTTAAAAAATTTAAACCCAAAAATAAAACAATCATACCTCTCTGAACTTAGATCTCATGCACACACAAAATTCGAGTCAGCATAAAACTGAGTAATCTCCTGCACACACAAAATTAAAAAATTAGAATGAGAATTCGGTTAATGAGATGAAATTAGAGTCGTTGCATCGCATATAAAAGCTCTCAATTCGGTGGAGGGGAATCACCGATACGGAGTTGCTTGATATTCGGGCTCGATTTGGTGGAGGGTAGTCGCAGATACGGAATCAGCAGCAGATCAGATATCGGCGACAATTACTTGATTGGGGTTCGACATTGAATTTGGATGTGGATTTGCTTTGAGATTTTTAAATTTTAAACTTTTTCAAATTTCCAAAAAAAAAATTAATTTGTTTTATTTTAAAATTCTTAGAATTTTTGATTTTTTGAATTTTTTGAATTTTTTGAATTTTTTGAATTTTTTTAAATTTTTAAATTTTTAAAATTTTTAAATTTTAATTTTAATTTTTTATTTTTAAATTTTTTTTAATAATTTCTTTATTTTATTGCTTTTTTGAATAATTTTTAATTTTTTTAAATTTTTAAATTTTTAAAATTTTAGGTTTTTTTTAAAATTTTATTATCTTAAATATTTGAATAGGAGAGAGAGAGAGAGAGAGAGAGAGAGAGAGAGAGAGAAAAATTAAATAAATAAAGGAGTTGTTTTGGGTGAGGGGATTTGAATTTGAGTTTTGGGGGAAAACTTTTTTTTGGGTTGGGGGAATGTGTTTTGTGAGGTTAGATCTGGGCATTTAATTTTGGGGGATTGAAGGAAAGCCTCTTGATAACTTTCTTTGTGTTTTATTATATAGATGTATCATTGAGTGAGAAATTTTTCGGTGAAAACGTTTTTCGTGAAAACTGCATGAGAACTTTTGTTTGGGACATTAATTGAAATATTCGAACCGTTCATTTTAATCTACATAACTAAATTAATCTATAAATAAGAAATCATGTCGTTTGAGATTTGTTTGCCTATGTATTAAAGTGTTACAAAGCTTGCTAAAATTTTGTTTAATTGATAATTGATAAAAACCAGAAGTTATGAATCTATCAAACACTCAAAGATCAGATTTTAAATCTTCATCAAAGCTTGCTAACCCACTTATCCCTTTCTTTTTATTGCTTAATTGATAATAAGGTTTGCTTTAGTTACACTGCATGTTCTTTCTTCTTTATAAATTTCATGGGTTTCTTAAAGTTTATAATTATCTATTAACTCAAATCTCACTTATCTGTCAACTCAATTTCCCCTTTCGTTTCATATGGACACCAATACAAATCTTATTTTCTCAACAACATCAACAACAAAAAAACATCTTGATCATCCAATGAATCAAACGATGGTTTTTGCTAATGAAATCAATATTTGTTGAAAATTTGCATTTATTTTTTTTTAGTTCTTTTGACAGAATTTTGTGTCAGAATATTTAATTGTGAGTAATGCTTCATCCACTACCAATTTTATTATCATTTTTTTCACTACCATAAAGAGGCCGAGGCCGTTGAAGAGAATGAGAAAGATAAAAATAAAAAGTTGTCAGGTTCTGAGATAAAGGAGATACAAGGCGAGAGAGGGATTCGAATACGGAGAATGAGGGAGAGAAAAGGGCTTTTTTCCCTTCAAAATGACCCACTTTTTGAAAACATTTATCAAACCAACCCACTTTCAAAACTAATTACCAAAACAAACCACTTGCTATCTCGGATAACAAGTTTAGTGAAAATATCATCGTTATCTGAGATAGCGAGTATATGGTGAGGCTTTTCTCCATCACTTGAAAAAAATTTGAAGAAAATACCAAGTTTAGACTCGTTATCTCAGATAGATTGTGAGTGATGAAGTGGATCTCAATACATTTCGGACGAATTTTGTTGGGGAAATAACGAATTTGGGAGTCTAGGATTTTGGGTTTCTTTAGGAGTTGGGAGAGATCAAAGGGAATGGAAAGAGAGAAGTGAGAGAAATAGCGAAACAACGAGTGTTTAAAAAACTCTTAATCGACACTCGTTATTTCGGTTAGCGAGTGTGGTACAAACACACTCACTACCTGAGATAACGAGTATAAACTTGGTATTTTTTATTCAAGACCATACACTCGCTCTCTTAGTTAGCGAGTGTAATACAAACACATGTACTATCTGAGATAGCGAGTCTAAACTTGATATTTTCTTCAATTTTTTTCAAGTTGTGGAGAAACACCTCACCATATACTCGCTATTTCAGATAGCGATGTTGTTTTCACTAAACTCGCTATCTGATAGCGAGTTTATCGTTTTGGTAATTAGTTTCGAAAGTGGATCGGTTTGGCAAATACTTTTAAAAAGTGGGTCATTTTGGAGAAAAATTCCAGAAAATGCAAGTCCCAAGAAAGCAAACACCCCCATACACATATTTTAAAATTGAGTAATGCTTTAGCCACTACTAATTTCATTACTATTTCCTTCACTACCTTAGGTGGCATACTCCTATTGGAGAGTTCCCCCACCTACTCTATCTTTTCCTACCTATTGAAATGTGTCATCTAAGGTAGTGAAGCAAAATGTAGTAAAATTGGTAGTGGATGTAACATTACACTTTAAAATTAAGTGACTTTCTGAATTTTTTTATTTTAAAATTTTGCCACAAAAACAATAAAATACCAATATCTAAGAGCCACATTAGCTGTTGGCCCATTTTAAAGTTGAGCTAGTAAATACAGGGTGGTATTATTAACTCAAATCCACTTATCTTGCAACTCAATTTCCCCTTTCGTTTCATATGGACACCAATACAAATCTTATTTTCTCAACAACAACAACAACAAAAACACATCCTGATCATCCAATGAAGCAAACGATGGTTTTTGCTAATGAAATAAATTTTTGTAGAAATTTTGCATTTAATTTTCTCTATTTCTTTTGGCAGAATCTTGTGTCTGAACATTTGTAGAAAATCGGGATGGCAACCGGGCCGGGCCCGCCCGCAACCCGCTCGTCAAACCCAACCCATTAGAAGCCGATTTTAGGAAAATGACGAACTTCTGCGGATAGAGCTTTAGGGAAATATCAGATTCAACATTACCGACGTCTGCTTGAATTTGGAGTGGAATAAACTATTCGAATTGGGGATTCAGACAATTTGGTTTGATTTATTCACACAAGCAACTCTACAATTTCTTTCGATAACCCCTTTTTCAACACCCTTTCCTATAATAAACCTAACAAATACATACAAATTCAAATTACTAACACATAAATTAGATGAAGGAAATGATGAACTTCTGTGGATAGAGTTCTAGGGAAATATTGTATTCGACGTTAGGGAAACTACTCGAATTGGGGATTCGAAAATTTTAGTTTGATTTTGTCGAGGGAAGCATTTCAAACTTTGGGAAATCGATGGAACGACGGGGTTGCGAAGGCATGGGGTGGAGGGACGACTGCTCGACGGGGTTGCAAAGGTGTGACAGGCATCGCTGGCGATGGGGTGTGGCATAATTGGCGTCTCGACGACGGGATTGCAGTGATGTGACGGCAATGCAATGGGCGTTGATGGCGACAGGTTTGCGAAGGAGAGGGAGATGAATAGAGGGGAGCACTGGCAACAGGGTGGCGGGGAATTGGCGGTGTTTGAGGCGGTTCAATGGGATTGCAGCGGCGGCGCAGTGGGCGTCGCTGGCGATGGGTTTGGGAGAGAGGGAGATGAAGAGTTGTTTTTACACTTTGGATTTGATCCATACATACAGTGCATGTGTTTTGTTGTTGTATTTAATATTAAAATATTTTGCACAGATTTTTTTGTTACAATTGAGATTTGTTTTCTTACAAACTCTCCCATTAAAATAGTAGAGTAATTAAAAAAAACGACACGCTTCTTTTTAAATAAAAGTAAATAAATATATTTAGGGACAGAATATGATCGTCAGTCCCCCCCCCCCCACCCCCCCCCCCCCCCCCCCCCCCTCCTCTCTCTCTCTCTCTATCTCTTAAAACCCCAAAATTTTGGCTAAACGACTGCAACAAACTACTCGAATTCCTATAATTCAAACACCAAATACCCAAAATTTGGAAACAGCGACCATAAATGTTCTAAAAGGAAATTTCCTCATATGACACCTTAAAATTTTCTACCATCTCCTCCCAAATGCATGATCCATACCGTCTAAAGTGCTCAACATGTCATCGAATATAAGAGGATAAAATAATATCAAAGTTAAATGTGTTTTTTCTACATATTTATTAATTGCACTAATTATGTTGCTGAAAAATAGTTCATTTTGCAATCTCATAATGAATGGGTAAAATATATTCAAATTTAGAAATTTTTCTTCCTTCTAGGTTTTATAATATGATGATCAATTTGAACGGTACAGATCGTGAATTTTGATTGCAGAAAATAAATTTTTAAAGTGCCATATGATAAAATTTCTTGTGACATGGGACCCCGTATCCTCTCTCTATATATATATACTAGTGTATAAAGTAGGATGGTATGACAAAAAAGAAAGTAGCCAAAATGCGAAAACCTTATGTATGACAAAAAAAGAAATTTGCCATGTTTGATCATTTGCAAGATGCATGATGGCATTGTTTACAACTATTTGGCCAAGCTGATGTTGGGTCTCTTCATTTGTTTTCTCGTTCTTTTTATTCTCTACCTGTTAGCTGTAACTGTTTGTTATGACAACCTCCTCATTGTCGTCGTTTTGCTCTTGTATATATATTTTTATTTTCAATTCTATATCTTGTAAACTTGAATGTTGTATGCTACGGTCATTTTTTGTGTTAAGATAAGTATTAGTTCTTCGCTGAAGTCTTTGATTCTAAACTTTTATCAAAAAAAAAAAACGGTGGCATAAATAGTTTTAATAAACCAGAGGGTACCAAAGTTGTACCTTTATTCATATCTTCGTGTGTGTGTGTGTGTGTGTGTGTGTGTGTGAGAAAAATAAGCCTCATATAGAGTATGAGAAAATTTTCCTCATACAAAGTGATTATACTCACTTGGTGGGGCCGTTATGGAAGATCCACTCCGTCCATCATATTTATCATACTAATGGATGTATGTATAGAAAAAATTAGGTGGTTTGGAGGTTATTCACCCATGCATCATGTGGTTGAAAAATGAACGATTTCAACAGTAATACAAATCGAACCACAAATTGGACCCACATGATGCATGGGTGAATAACCTCCAAACCACTTAATTTTTGCTGCACATATATCTATTAGCATGATAAAAATGATGGACGGACTAGATCTTCCATAAGGGTCCCACCAAGTGAGTATAATCACTTTGTATGAGGAAAACTTCCTCATACAAATATGAGGCTCACATTACTCTCTATATATATAATAGATTTGCCCGTGGGCACGTGCCTACAGTACGTCTTCGAAACGATACAAGACACGAAAAGCTCTATAAACAGTAAAACAACAATTATGTAGTTCAAGTTTGAATAGTATGACAATAATTAGTTGTAAATAACATCCATGTTTCTATTAGTATATGTTGAAAATTAATTATAAATGAGAGTGTAAAATCCAACTTCTTAGAACTTTAAGGGTAGAAAATGATGAAATTTAACTGTTGAAGAGATATTTGCTATTTTCAACATGTGCAATAAAAAAAAGCATAAAAATTCTGAAAATTTTACAAACCTGAAATCTTAAAATCTAAATTTCTAAGTAAATAAAGAAAGAATGGGAGAGAGAGAAAGAGATAAATATGAAAAAGTGAAGAGAGAAGAGAGAAATAGTAATAAAGTAATGAGTTTTTTAAAATTTTTTTTTGGGGGGGGGGGGGGGGGGGGGAGGGGGGGAATGTGTTTTGTGAGGTTGGATCTAGGCCTTTGATTTTGGGGGATTGAAGGTGAGCCACTTGATAGCTTTCTTTGTGTTTTGTGTTTTATTATATATATATATATATATATATATATATATATATAGAGAGAGAGAGAGAGAGAGAGAGAGAGAGAGAGAGAGTCTTCTTCCGTTACAAACGGGCCTGTTCGCGCAGACCCGTGCGAACTTTGATCTGGACCGTTGGATCTTCGATCCAACGGCCCATATATTTTTTAATGAAAATTTGCCTTAACCCGTCGTTGGGAATGACGGGTTAAGGCAAAATTTTATTTAAAAAAATAGCCTTAACCCGTCCTTCCCAAGAACGGGTTAAGGCAATCTATATTCATTTGTATTTGCATTCAGATCGTCTTCTTCGACGATTTCTCTTCCGCTCTTTCTTCTTTCTTCGACGAACCCAACAAGAAAAAAACCCTAATCCTTTGTCTACACCCAAATTTGCCCTCCTCCGTCCGCTCACCCTCCTCTCTACTCCAAAGTTTGAAATCCTACTCTCTCATCCCCTCTTCGAAACGAAATTGAAACCCTAGTTCTCCTCCAAATCGATTCTTTGGCTTCATTTCGACCTATTTTGTAAGGTATAGACTATTTCTTTACCTCAGTAATCTATATTTGTGTTTATTTTTCAATTTGTGTATACTAAAATATTTAGATAGTGGGAAAAATTTTATTTGCCTTAGTAGATTTTAGATGTAGAATCGGGTCGACTTTAACTATATTCAATTGCGGTTAGTAGATTTTAGATATAGAATCGGATTTTAGATGTAGATTTTAGATGTATATACGAAATTAGTTAGAAACTTTTCAGTGCGGTTATGGTTGAAAACCCTGCAAACGACAGTAAAAAATACGAAACTTTGCGAGTAGGTTCGTCTCACGTAGCACAAGCTACCCCAAGTTGTAGAAGTGAGTTTCGACTCACGGTTCGAGAGATACGGCCGCGTATCGCTTTCGGTTGGAAAAAAATAACTAAAGCGGTACACAGCTGTATCTCGCAAACCGTGACTCAAAACTCGCTTCTACAAGTTCGGGTGGCTTGCTCTACGTGAATTCGACCAAGTCGAAAAGTTTTATAATTTTTGGATGCCGTTTGTGTGGTTTTCTTCAATTCCTTGCATGAGAAGTTTTTGACTTAGAATTTTATAAGTGCGGTTAGATTAGAAAATACTTCAAACGACCTCCAAAAAATACGAAACTTTGCGAGTTGGTTGGTGTCCCCTATGAGAAGCCAATCCAACTTGTAGAAGTGAGTTTCGACTCACGGTTCGAGAGATATGGCCGTGTATCGCTTTCGTTTGAAAAAAACCAAGTATAGCGGTACACGGCCGTATCTCGCAAACCGTGACTCGAAACTCGCTTCTACAAGTTCGGGTGGCTTGCCCTATGTGAATTCGACCAAGTCGGAAAGTTCTATAATTTTTGGATGTCGTTTGTGTAGTTTTCTTAACTTTCTCGCATGAGAAGTTTTTGACTTAGAATTTTCTAAGTGCGGTTAGATTAGAAAACCCTTCAAACGACCTCCAAAAAATACGAAACTTTGCGAGTCGGTTGGTGTCCCCTATGAGAAGTCACCCAAAGTTGTAGAAGTGAGTTTCGACTCACGGTTCGAGAGATACGGCCGCGTATCGCTTTCGGTTGAAAAAAACCAAGTATAGCGGTGCACGGCCGTATCTCGCAAACCGTGACTCGAAACTCGTAAGTGCGGTTAGAGTTGAAAACACTTCAAACCACCTCCAAAAAATTCAAAACTTTGCGAGTTGGATGATCTCATGTAGCGCAAGCCACCCCAACTTGTACAAGTTAGTTTCGACTCACGGTTAGAGAGATACGGCCGTGTATCGCTTTCGGTTGAAAAGAAGCCAGATAAAGTGATACACGGCCGTATCTCTCTAACCGTAAGTCGAAACTCACAACAACAAGTTGGGGTGGCTTGCGCTACGTGAATTCTAGCAAGATGCAAAGTTTAATTAATTTTGGATGCCATTTGTGTGGTTTTGTGACGTTCCTCACATTAGAAGATAGTGACTTAGAAATTTTTAATTGCGGTTAGATTAGAAAACCCTTCAAACGACCTCCAAAAAATACGTAATTTTGCGAGTAGGATGATCTCATGTAGCACAAGCAACCCCAATTTGTAAAAGTGAGTTTCGATTAACGGTCCGAGAGATACAATCGTGTGTCGCTTTTGGTTATAAAAACACCAAATACACCGGTTTAGTACCCCTAACTGTTCTCCTTTTCACGATTTGTTAGGTATGGACAGTTTTGAAGAAAGTTCTGTAGCCGGAGAGAAATTTGTTCGTGCACAACAAATTGGCGAGTTTCTTCCTCATGTTGACGAGCACCTAAAACCGAAGATTGGTATGACATTTCCCACTCTAGAGAAAGCGGAAAATTTTATTCATCATATTGCAAATGTGCAGAATTCTCTATGCGTAAGGGTAGAAATAAATACAAGAAAAACGATGTAGTGGATAAATCATATGTTTGTAATAAAGCCGGGGAGTCACCGAATAATCATAATGAAGCTAGACGAGGAACAACTTTTAGAACGGGTTGCAAAGCTTTCATTCGTGTCAAACTAAACCCATAAAGTAATTCACAAAGTAATTCATGGATTCTTTATTTATTAAATGAAGCACACAATCACAAATTTACTTCACCTGGTAGACATCACTTGCTACCTCGAAACCGTGAATTGACAAAAACAGATAAAAAAGTAATTGGTCAACTTACCGAAGCTAATGTCCCTGTATACAGACAAATGCTATTCTTCGAAGGTGCAAGTGGAGGTAATGAGAAAATTGGTTTCACTGAAACCGATATCAGAAATCTCAGGAGAGACGAGATGGAGGGTTTAAAAGGACACGACGGGCAAATGCTACTTGAGTTCTTTGAATCCAAAAAGGAGACCGATCCTTTATTCTATTTTGATTACCAATGTGATCCCGAAGGGCGATTGTCACATTTTATGTGGGTGGATGGTATCGCTAGAAAGAATTTTGAAGTATTCGGGGATGTTCTTTGCTTTGACGCTACCTACAACACAAACCGATACGGGATGTTGTTCGTACCATTTGTTGGATTCAACCATCATTGGCAATCAATATTTCTAGGTTGTGGGTTCATCCCCAATGAGAAGGCATCCTCATTTGATTGGTTCTTTGAAAAGTGGCGAGAAGCAATGTCATGCGATCCGATCAATATCGTGACAGATGAGGATCGTGGAATAACTTCTGCAATTTCTAAAGTTTTTCCAATCACATCACATAGATATTGCATATGACATATTTTGGATAAGTTACCGCATGAAGTGCGCATGCCGAATAACGTTGACGAATTTAGGAATGCTTTGAAGAGTATCATTTACACAACGGAATTTAAAACAGAATTTGAACAGAAGTGGAAAAATTTGATCTCCCAGTACAAACTTGAGAATAACAAATGGTTGAAGGAAAAGTTTGAGATCCGCGAAAAATAGACTCCCGTGTACGCAAGAGACTCATTTTGGGGGGACATGTTGAGTACCCAACGTAGTAAATCTCTACATTCATCCTTGAAGCACCATACTCATAAGAAGTACTCATTACATGAATTTGCCGTCATCTTTGACCGACTCTTAGTAAAACAAGGACACAATGAACTTAAAGAAACACATCATAATCGCGAGGAGAGGCCAAAATTGAAGACCGAATGGGCATTGGAGTCACAAATGGCGCGAACATACACTCTGAAGATTTTCTACAAATTTCAACAAGAAGTTGTAAAAAGCTTATTACTTAATGTGAGTTTAATTGCGAGTATGGATACATCGGATAGTGCAGCTTATTCTGTAACAGTTTGTGGAAATTCAGAACCGGGGAGGGTGATTTCTTATTGTAAAATCACCCAAATTTCTGAATGCCCTTGTGCCATGTACAGCTTCGTAGGCATTCTCTGCAAACATCTATTGGAAGTTATTCGGTTCACAGATCACACCGCACTACCCGAGTAATATATTTGTAAGCGATGGACCAGGGATCAACTGAGAAAAAGCAGTATACCGGTTCCCAATAGTATGGGCGACAATTTTGCCTCTCGTTATTATGAACTGACTATGCACTCAAGATATTTGGTCAATCTTGGTTGTTCTTCAGAGCGAGGGTACAAGTACATGCTCGACCACATGCTCAAGGGAATCGAAGGTTTTGCTAACACTGAATCAGTGAGTAGCACACCATACGAAGGTAGCGCACAACCTGAGAGTGGTGGACATGCACATGTAGGTGACCCCGTGCAGTGCACCACAAAGGGGAGGCCTAAAAGGAAAAGATTGAAGCCTATCAGAGAAGGCCAAAAAACGAAGAGGCCAAGATTTTGCAGGACATGCTTTCGTGTCGTAGGTCACGATTCACGGAATTGCCCAAAAAATATAGCAAGGTATTATATCAGAGATTTTTGTATTTGTTAATTGGACTCAATGAATGTAAACTTGTTGTAGTCGATACTAACCCATTCTTCTTCCTTATTTAGTGGATCGGTAGGGTACGAAGAAGCTTCAAATGCTGGAGAGAGTGATGATGATGAAGGCGAAGATTTGTGCTAAGGGGTTTTTCGTGTTATGTATGTCATATCAAACTTTGAAGATAAAAAACGAATAATTGCTTACTTTTTTATTTTGCTTTGCAGATAATTATTAATTTCGACTCGATTATTAACTTAATTTTTTTTTTTGGTGTAGGTCCGGAATGAAACATAAAACCGTGTCCATGGAAAGAAGCAATGCGTTGAAAAATTCCTTACTTTTGATTGTATATATGTGGTTAATTGAACGTATCTATTTGGTACAATTAACCTACTGATGTATTTAATCAGAGTGTAATCTCTGTATGTGTGCATGTTGTATATTTGTGAACCACACATGTTGTTGTGGGTTTTGATCTTGTAATTGGGTAGCGAATATTAATTTATGTTGAAATTTGTGAATTTTGAAAATGTGTGCAATTTGGGCAACCCGATGCCGATGTGTACAGATTTATTATTTGTGTTGCAGATTGTGTATTTCTGGATGATATATCTATGTTGTGGAAAATTATAATAATGTATGCAGTATTGATCAAGGGCTGCCAATTACTCTCTACTAAACCCGTTATTGGGGATAACAGGTTAAGATCACTTAACCCGTTATCTTGAATACCGGGTTAAGGAGATAGATATTGGCAGTCCTTAATCAATACTTGGTTTGTAGGGAATGAAGTCCTGCCAATATCTCTCCACTTAACCCGTTATTGGCGTTGACGGGTTAAGATCACCTAACCCGTCATTGGTAATAACGGGTTAGGTAGAGATTTTTTACAGAACTTTCGACTGTGTAGGTAATATCTTCTTTTGTTAATACATATACAAATTTGTTCATTCGCAACAAGTCATTCGCAACAACAAATTTGTTCATATATCAAACATTACAAACTGGCAAGAACATGTTGTTTGAAGATACATAGAATGCGTACATAACTTAAGCAAAATTGATATTACAAAGTCATCCTTTGACACTCTACTCCAAAATTGAAATTAATTTAGTATACAAGTACATGCTGGGTTTCTTCTTAAAGAGGTAGGAAGGACCGTTGACTCTGTCTTTTTTTTGAATGCATAAGTAGCAGTTATCCCCCCTGCATACAATTTAGTTCACTACTATTACACAGAGGTAAAAATTCTCCGCTTCGTGGGATGGAGTAGTAGTGGGTGTAACCGTATATTCAAAGCATATATTCAAAGTACTTGACAACTTCTTGACACGCATTCTTCATATTCGTACTATTTGTTGCACGATCGTGAGGTGTGTATGCCAAGAAGCTGAAAAATACCATGAATACATTGTGATACCCACCACTACTCCGTCCTACGAATGCAGAGAATTTTTACACTCTGTGTAACAATAGAGAACGAATGTGTATGAAAGGAGGACAATTGCTACTTATGCATACACTCTAAAAGCCCGAAAAAAGAAGACTAAGGAGAATGAAGGAAGAAAAACAGGCAGAGTCGGCGGTCCTCCCTACCCCTTTGAGAGAAACCCAGCATGCACTTGTACACTAAAGTGGACATGCACAAGTCTCTCTACTCCTGCATCTTCAGCTTCTTTTTTTATAACTCAAACTTTGCACCTGAAAAACAGCAATCTATGTATTGAAGAACAACAATTGAAGGCGACCCTCTTTGAACTCAAATTTTTTTATAACTCAAACTTCTTTCCCCTTCAAGAAGAAAAGATTATCTTGAAGAGAAGAAGAAAAGATTGGCTCCTCGTACTTTTTTTGTACAATGTTATTTGAAGTGTCTCCTCTCTCTCTTTTTCCCTTCTCTACATTGAACTCATTGTTATTTGAGTGATGAACTCAATAGGCTTAGTTATAGGGAAATGAAGAAGGAGGGGTGCATGACAGCAATTATGCCTGCCAAGATGCACAGCAAACAAGAAGGGATTAAAACAAGAAGAAGAAGAAGACAAGAAGTAAATTGTAATACACTTCTCAACACATTGATACAAAAATCAAAAACTATGATACACTTCTCCAAAAAGCAGCAACAAGGACAGCAAGCATGACCACCAAATTGATACACATCTCAAAATGAACAGACCATGTCTACAAATTACTTCTGCATATATATCTCTACTTAAGTCGTTGTTGGTGACGACGGGTTAAGTACACTTAACCCGTCGTCACCAACGACGGGTTAAGTAGAGAAATATATACAGTCCTTTATGCCAATACCTGGTCTATACATGATAAACCACTGCCAATATTTGTCAACATAACCCGTTGTTATGGATAACGGGTTAAGTTAACGTAACCCGTTATCACCAACGACGAGTTAAGTACACTTATATTTGCAGAAGTTTATGACTACATGCATAAGTAGATGGTGAAGTTCTGCCAATATACGTTAACTTAATCCGTTATTGACGATAACGGCTTAAGTACACGTAACCCGTTATCTTAAATAACGGGTTAAGTGTACCTATATCGGCAGTACTGATAATTATTAAATTGCATGAAAAAAATTTATAAACAAGTTTGTAAATATAACATATAAAGTAGTTCACTTAATGAAAATAATTTATGATAAATTATTCAAACACCACTTTGACCCTACTAAAACCTGCTGCAAAAAATCTGCTCATAAAATTTTATATAATTAGCTTTCCAGAGATGTTCGTTACGCGATTTCAAATTTTGTTTGTAAACAAATACATTTTTAAAACATTTATGTTCATTCAGCGAATTCAGTTTAAAAAATTATGTTAGATATAATTTTTGGTTGGGTTAGTACTTTGTAGGGTTAAAGTAGGGTTACAGTAGGTTAAGGGCAGGGTTAGGGTTAGCGGGGGTTAGGGGTTTGGTTAGGGTTACTGTAGGGTTAAGGTTATTGCAAGGAAGACATTTGCGGTAAGATCTTGTTTTGGTTTATCCTTGGTTTGGTTAGGGTCTCACCACTCTTTACGTACATTATCTTCTGAACTCTACAAAATAGACATTCATATGTATGTTTTTTTGTTTGTATTTTTTATTTATTTTCATTCCTAGCCACGTAACTAACCGATATAAAATCGATACCATCAAACGAATATAAAAATTAACACAAATTAATTTGTATTTTGTTTCATAAAAACCTAAAGTACATAGCCATATATGTGAAAAAACACATGTAGATTCTCACATGTAGCTAATATATCGGAAAAACCATATGTAGATTCCCACATGTTTGTCTTGAATAATAGACATGCTACTGGGAAGAATTCCACAAGATTGGGAAGAAGAGGTGTGATCACATGTAGTACAACAAGTTCATTATGGAAAAAACCAAGTGTAGATCCCCACATGTAACGGAAAAAACCACATGTAGCCTATATGTGGGAAAAACCACATGTAGATCCCCACATGTAGCCTATATGTAGGAAAAACCACATGTAGATCCCCACATGTAGCCTATATATGAGAAAAACCACGTGTAGATCCCCACATATGATGATGCTGATATCCCTATTGAAAAAGCCTAACCAGATGCGCCACGCCATCAGATCCAATTACTTGGCCATGAAGAACTGGATCTGATTAGTTTCGGAGTAGCCTAACCATTTTTTTTGTAAAAACAAGTTAACGACGTTCGCGTCGGTCTCTCTTCGTTGGAGCGGTAACGGAACTCCATTGACGATTGAAGAGAGATTCTAGGGTTTTGGATGATTTTGTTCAAAACTGCGAGATTTGGGAGATTTGAACGAAATTCTGAAATCACGTCTGGTTATGATAAAGAGAGAGAAAGGCGGGAGCGTCAAATCTTTTTCTCTTCGTAGTAGAACAAGTTCAATATGGAAAAAACCTAAAGTACATAACCACATGTAGCCTATATATGGGAAGAACCACATGTACATCCCCACATGCATGTACAAGAAGACTAATACAGATGTGGAATCTCGCTGTGATGATGATGGTATCCTAATGGAAAAGCCTAAACCCGTTATTAGAGTGCCACACCACCAGATCCAATTACTTGGCCATCAAGAACTAGATCTGATCACATGTAGTAGAACAAGTTCATTATGGAAAGATCAGGTTAGAGATGAAGAAGGAGAATTAGTGGGATAGCTGCGTGACGTTAGTATAACGCAAGACTAGACAAATATTAACCTAATTAATCAAAACAAAAAACAAACACTCACTACTAACCCATAACCCTACCTTACCATAACTCTATCTTACCCTAACCCTAACCCTAGACTAACCCTATCTTAACCTAACCCTTACCCTAGGTTACTTATGATATTTTATTTTATGAACTTTTACACAACCTATAATGTTAACAAATTTATAGTGGTTAGTTACGTGGCAATAAATGGAAATTAATAAAAAATATAAACAATTATGGGCATATTAATGTCACTTTGCACAGTTCAGGAGACAATTCTCGCAAAGAGTGAAGAGAAATTTGTAGAAAGCATAAAAATACCTTTCTACTTAACCCGTTATTGTGAATAACGGGTTAAGATCACTTAACCCGTTATTCACAATAACGGGTTAAGTAGGGATATTTTGGCAGAACTTTATCATCTAAAGACCTGAGTTTAAAATTCTTCGGCCAATATATGTCTACTTAACCCGTCATTGTGGATAACGGGTTAAGTGACCTTAACCCGTTATTCACAATAACGGGTTAAGTAGAGCTATTTTGGCAGAACAACACTCACTACAGGCCTGAGATTAAAAATCTTCTGCCATTATATTTTGATGACCCGTTATTGTCGATGACGGTTTAGGTGTGGGTAAACCGTCATCACCAATGACGGGTTAGGTAGAGATATTTCAGAAGAAAATCAATACAGGTGTCTTGGTGAAAATACAACCTCACAACAACAATTCATAACACAAGAATTAAGAAACTCAGTTCAAAACAATACAACAACATATATATATCATATCACAACAACTCAGAAATCCATGTTCGCAAAAATATATATGTGAAGACATAAAATAGGACATTCATTAGCAAATACCATTCTCAATAAATCGTTCAACTTCATTTCTGTATTTTTTTCAACTACCTATTACAAGTCATTCACTACAAAAAAATTCATCTCAATAATGAAGTCCTATACATGGATCGATTCAGCTATCTTCATGGTTGAGTTCCGTGGATGCCCAGTAATTATCTACAACATTTACAAACATAGAAATAAACAGTCGTTCTTAGTTATTTAAACGGAATAAAATCAAAAACCAAACAATAAAATACCACTAACCAACCTATTGTTAGATACTACCTTTTACGACCACGCAGTTTGCGACCACTTGGTGTAAATTGATCGGGTGAGTTCCTCTTTCATTGAGGATTCCGTCGTCTACCTTCGGTTTCGGGAGATTGATGGTCATCTTCCCATTGCTCCTCCTCATCTTCTTGAGGTGGTTGTTGGTGTTGAACCTGTTGCGGCTCGGTGATGTGCGAATTCCCGGCCTATTCACAGTTTGTTTTCGCCGGGGAAGTGCCACGTTTGATTTTAAATATGCATCAAGTTGTGGACCTTCACCAACCTCTTCGAGACTACGGCGGCACGGCTTTAGAATCTCCCGCATGATTTCCTTAACGTTCTCGGGTACCTTACTCTTCAAGACACGAGTAGTTACCCGAACGGTCTCCCATGTGTTTTCAATCTACATAAGGTTGGAAATTTCAATTTAAACAACATGTACAATAATTTATCATTCTATATCATAACAATACATGTATACTAAATGAATGAAATTACGTAAAAAAGTACTAACCAAGTTCCGATACGTCGACGCCTTCGGTTGATACATCAGCTGGGAAGAGGAATATGCGGGGGCTGGTTTTCCTCGACAAGGGGAATCGGAATTTGCACACCGGCTGGTACAGCAACTTGTGGAGAAACATACAACCGTGTAATGCACCTGTACCACGTCATGTATACATGCTGGAACGAGCCATCGAACGGTATAGCGAAAGTTAACATATTCGGTATCATCTGATACCGCATGGTGTTTCAGTTTGCCACATGGACTCAGTGAAAATCAGCCCAATCAAAGTTGGGCACTCGACCGGTTCCTCTCGCCTAGTGCAATTTTTTATCGTAAGACCAAATTTCGGGAATCTTCTGCTGATATCCAAATTGTCGTAACACTCTGTCCGGGTACTGGAACTCAACAACAAAAAATTGACGAGTGGTGCAGCTGTCAACCAAAGGGCACCGGCCAAACAAACCGGTGGAACCCGTGCCAACCTTGTGGGCAAGTACGCTTCCCAATTGACGAACTCGTTCCGCAAGTTATCTAACTCATCTCTATAATAGGTCAGTGATTGTCGTGGGTTATCACCCAGGTGTGTCGCCCCACCCAATATACCCCTAAAGGGGGTAACAACTCTACAGCTGGTGGGTCGGCCAACCAAACCAGCGTTGGTTCAATTATACGGGGACGTCCGATGTGGATGCATTCCCAACTCCAGATCTGCAAAAGAACCATTGGGCCACCTATTTGTACGGCACCTAATGCACATGAGCACATATTCCTATATAGAGATGCCAATGCGGCACTGCTCCAACTAAATCGGCCGGCGAAAGCAAAATTTTCCAACAGGCGTAAATACATCAGTGGCACGCTCAGACCAGATGAGTTAGGAAAGATCACTCCTCCGATCATGTTGAAAATATATGCACGGGAATAGTAACATATGGATTCATCGTCTGAAGTCTCCGTCAAAAATCCGTCGAATTGATATTTCAACCAACTCAGTAGAAGTGATTTTCTATCGAAGATTTCGGTCCAGAATTCAGCTTCGGCCTTATCTTTCGCATCGTCTAAGGCTTGATCTAATAGATCAGCATCATAATCAGCAGGAGTATCTCTGATGATTTCTCTTTCAACGTCCTCTTTTTTTCGGATCAAGGACTCATCAATATCGATACCGAGCAGATCACGAACAACTTATACTCGATCAAAATCCATGTTCCCCGTCACGGTGACCCCATCTATTGGTAAGCCAGTAATGATCGCTACATCTTGGAGAGTGACGGTCATCTCACCCACCGGTAGGTGGAAAGTGTGGGTCTCCGGCTTCCATCGTTCGACTAGAGCTGTAAGTAGGGGTCGGTCAAGCTTCACATCCCCCATAAAGCGAGCTCCGTAGAAACCGGCTTCAACTAAGAAGGGAGTGATACGGGAGTCGAATGGAAGAAGTTCGTGCTTCCGGAAGTTGCACTTCTTCGCGGACCCAGTCCACACGGATTTCGATTGGTGTCTGGATTGCAACGAAAGTAAGCTGGAGTCCACTGGTCCAAGAGGAGCTACGGATGGCAAAGACGAGGAACCGGCCTCGGCAGGTGTAGACCCACCAACTTATACGAACAAAGAGAAATATTGTTATTAATGAGACAATAAAACTCATATTCGTATTTAAAACCGATAATAATAATCAATCTTACCTCCATCATAGGTGCGCCACTAGCGCTACCAGAAGGGCTTCTCGGTCGCCTTATTCTAGCTATTTATCAGTGAATGAGAAATTTAAGATTAGTTGATACGGGTTACATCCATTTATCTATCAGTAATAAATAAAGCGAAAATGTGGAAAAAATACACAAAACACAATGAAAAATAGCAACACTATGCAACTTGGTCGAATTCAAGTAACACAAGCCACTCGAACTTGTAGAAGCGAGTTTCGAGTCATGGTTTGCGAGATACGGCCGTGTAACGCTTTACTTCGTTTTTTACAACCGAAAGCGATACGCGGCCGTATGTCTCGAACCATGAGTCGAAACTCACTTCTACAAGTTGGGTTGACTTCTCATAAGGGACACCAACCAACTCGCAAAGTTTCGAATTTTTTGGAGGTGGTTTGAAGTGTTTTCAACTCTAACCGCACTTAGAAAATTTTAAGTCCAAAACTTCTCATGCGAGGAAGTTGAGAAAACCACACAAACAGCATCCGAAAATTATAAAACATTCCGACTTGGTTGAATTCACGTAGGGCAAGCCACCCGAACTTGTAGAAGCGATTTTCGAATCACGGTTTGCGAGATACGACCGTGCACCGCTATACTTGGTTTTTTTCAACCGAAAGCGATACGCGGTCGTATCTCTCGAACCATGAGTCAAAACTCACTTCTACAACTTTGGATGACTTTTCATAGGGGACACCAACCAACTTGCAAAGTTCCGTATTTTTTGGAGGTTGTTTGATGGGTTTTCTAATCTAACCGCACTTAGAAAATTCTAAGTCAAAAACTTCTCATGCGAGGAAGTTGAGAAAACCGCACAAACGGCATCCGAAAATTATAAAACTTTCCGACTTGGTCGAATTCACGTAGGGCAAGCCACCTGAACTTGTAGAAGCGAGTTTCGAGTCACGGTTTGCGAGATAAGGCCGTGTACCGCTATACCTGGTTTTTTTCAACCGAAAGCGATACGCGGCCGTATCTCTCGAACCGTGAGTCGAAACTCACTTCTACAAGTTGGGTTGGCTTCTCATAGAGGACACCAACCAACTCGCAAAGTTTCGTATTTTTTGGAGGTCGTTTGAAGGGTTTTCTAATCTAACCGCACTTACAAAATTCTAAGTCAAAAACTTCTCATGCGAGGAATTGAAAAAAACTGCACAAACGACATCTGAAAATTATAAAACTTTCCGACATGGTCGAATTAACGTAGGGCAAGCCATCCGAACTTATAGAAGCAAGTTTCGAGTCACGGTTTGCGAGATACGGCCGTGTACCACTTTAGTTATTTTTTTCCAACTAAAAGCGATACGCGGCCGTATCACTCGAACCGTGAGTCGAAACTCACTTCTACAACTTGGGATAGCTTGTGCTACGTGAGACGAACCTACTCGCAATGTTTCGTATTTTTTTACGGTCGTTTGGAGGATTTTCAACCATAATCGCAATGAAAAGTTTCTAACTAATTTCGTATATACATCTAAAATCTACATCTAAAATCCGATTCTACATCTAAAATCTACTAACCGCAATTGAATATAGTTAAAGTCAACCCAATTCTAAAATCTACTAAGGCAAATAAAATTTTCCCCACTATCTAAATATTTTAGTATACACAAATTGAAAAATAAACACAAATATAGATTACTGAGGTAAAAAAATAGTCTATACCTTACAAAATAGGTCGAAATGAAGCCAAAGAATCGATTTGGAGGAGAACTAGGGTTTCGATTTCGTTTCGAAGAAGGGATGAGAGAGTAGGGTTTCAAACTTTGGAGTAGAGAGGAGGGAGAGCGGACGGAGGAGGGCAAATGTAATATCCCGGACGAATATTATCTTGTATAAATTATTATTTTATTATTATTTTATTATTATTTTGTTTTAATTCCAAAATTGAAATATTTGGTGATTTTCACCCGGTTTGTTCATAGACATTATCTGTACCCAGATACCAGTCAGTATACATCCGTATTGTATCGAATTGGTACCGTGACCATCCAAACTAATAATAAAATTTATTTTATTATTATTTTTGAAATTAAATTATTTTTATACGGATTATGCGAAGATTTTCGGTATACATATATATATACACACATGTATGTAGTATGTCGATTAGTACATTATACAAATTATGTGTTGTGTATTTTGGACAAAATACTTGTCTTTGTTATGACAAAACCTATTAGATTTTTAAGGTTTTTAAGTGGTTAACCTAGGTTAAGTGTGCATGAAGAGATTAAGGAAACCCTTTAGAAACCCTCACTCCTCCACCTCACATAGCACCATACCCACACCACACCTCCACCACACCACACCTCCACCACACCACCACCTTCCCTAGTAAAAACCGGCCCCTTTTGTGGGAGGGTTTTTGTGCAAATTTGCACTCTCCACCCTTTTCTCCACCTATAAATACTCCTTCCCTCCACCTTGGTCTCATTTTAGAAAGACAAAAAGAATGAAAGAGAAAGAAAGAGTGAACTCCTAACTTGAGAGTTTTTCTTTGTAGGTTTATTAGGAGTTCCTAGGAGCTAAGGGGAAGGAGAAGAAGCTAGTCTAGTTCTTCCATCAAAAAAAAAAAGAATTGAGGTGGGGGTTCTCCACCTTCTTTTGTTTGTTTGAATTGTTGTTTTGGTTTCTTCTTCTTCTTACCTTCCTTGTTTTGTTTTCTTTTGTTCTTTTGGGGTGTTTATTTGTGATAGTGTTGTTGTATGTTGTGGATGGTTAAAAGTAATAACCACATGAAAAAGAAATGTGATTAGTAGTAGTAATAAACATAAAGATGGAATCTTTGTAGTTGTAGTGGTTGTTTTTGTGTTTATTAATTGGACTAAAATGACATATGCATGTGGACTTTGTACATACAACCATTTGGGGTTGTAGAACTTGAATGTGAACTCATACATAAAGCATATGGACTTTGTATACAACCATTTTGGTTGTAGGACATACATTGAACTTTGGACTAAAAAGAAAGCATATGTTTGGTTGAACCAAAATGGAGGGTTCTTACTTATTTTATTATTGTTCATTTTCTTTTATAATCTTAAGTAATAAAGAACCCATTGTAGATGTTAATTCTAAGTATGAAAAAGAAACTAATCTAAATCACTAATAAAAAAAGATCTTTTTATGTTTAACTAGTAGTAATAAAAGTTATGCTTAAATAGGTAGGAAGTAGGTGTTTAAATAAAGATTTTAGTGTATGTTTAGTAGTAGATGCTTATGTCTAAATAAAGTAGTAGTAGATGGTTGTAGGTAAGTTAGTAAGTATCATGCTTAATTATTGTTCATGCTAAGTTAGTACGTATCATGCTTAACTATTATTCATGCTAAGTTAGTAGGTGTTCATACTTAATGACATTCATGCTTAAGTAAGTTTATGTTGAAATAGTAATGGACCTTCTTGCCTTAACTATAATTAGCACATCCATGCTATTTGTTGTGAGATAAAGGAAGTCTTATACCATGCTTAGTTCATTCTAGAAAAAAAATAAATACCATGTTTAGACTATGGTGGGAATTATAACAAGTTTATGATGTGTATCATGTTGTAGGAAACTCATTCTTGAAGTAGATACCATGTTGTAGGAATTATAAAAGTTTATGATGTGTATCATGTTGTAGGAAACTCATTCTTGAAGTAGATACCATGTTGTAGGAAACTCATTCTTGAAGTAGATACCATGTTGTAGGAATTATAACAAGTTTATGATGTGTATCATGTTTGAAGTAGATACCATGTTGTAGGAAACTCATTCTTGAAGTAGATACCATGTTGTAGGAATTATAACAAAGTTTATGATGTGTATACCATGTTGTAGGTTAATGTAGAAAAGAACCATGCTTAGGTTGTACATACATTGTAGGAATTATCATACTATGATTAGATTGTTGTAGGATTGATATTGAGTTATCTACCATGCTTAGGAATATTGTAGATTGAGGCTAAGCATATATTCATGCTAGAATTATTATAGGTTGTTGTTATGTTATACCATGCTTATACTATGCTTAACTTGTTGTAGGAATTAAGGTAAGCATTCATGCTTAGTCGTAGCAATTTTTCATAAGCATCCATGCTTAGATTGTAGTAGGAAAATTGTATACTATGCTTAGATTAATACCAAGTAGTATTACCATGCTTAGA